>JAHZNB010004326.1:0-10748 GCA_027744295.1 Callyntrura guangdongensis
ATTTCTCGTTCTTCGTTTTTAATTCTCATTTCACATTAAAAAATTGAGATGAAATGCAACTCAAAAAAATAATGAGGATTCGAACATTTTGCGCGAACGAAGAATGCAACTCATGTTGATAAGATACTCCCCATGTGTCGATATTACCACCGATCTGCATATCTTCGTTCTCATTTCCTGATTAAATCCTCCATGTAACTAAGAGATTTTAAAAAGTTTTAATGAAAAAAATACATGGGGTTTTGTAAACGAGGATACGAAAACGGTGAAAGTGGTGAAACGGACCCCTGGGGTTTGATGATCGCAATTGCTGGTGTAACAATTTAAATATTATTTAGCTCGTTATTTCTACAAATAGTTCCACACGTATAGTATGCATAGGTAATATGATTGGATTGGGTTTTAGATTAACATAAATCAACTTTGGTATTTATACCTTAACGCTTATATCAACTTTTGACCGTTACCATTGATTGGTTATGCTTCAACTTCAATATAAATGACAAATAGCTGGTCGTACATTTTTCTAAAGCTTTAAGTTTTGCGATAGTAAACTTTTCTCCATCATTCGTACACATTGACTGATTGACGTGTCTGTCCATCCGGCCCGTAGTCACAATTATCTCAGACACAATGCGAAATGTTTCCATACTCAAACTGACAAAATGAGAAAATAAAATAAACGAGGAGTACGAGGTAATATTTGATGTCACATTAAAGTGACACTTCTTGGTTGAGTAAACTCAATCCAAAACGTGGTTCATTGCAACAACACTCATTATGTTTATCCTAAAGTGAAAGTACATAATATATGGTATATAGCAAGCACTAAGCACTCCATAACTTTGCAAAATAGGAACCGCTCTCTCTGGCGTATGCCACTCATTCCACATAATATTTAGGAAATTGCAATTACATATAGCTACTGCACAATGTATCGTGAACAAAACCATCAGACGTAGGAATTTTCGCATGCATATGTACATAATATAAACATACACGCGTGTTTAGGTACCACTATTTATGTTTTTCACACATGCAGCATGTTTTGCTTGCGGGAAAGGCAAACTTACATTTTATATCGGGCTCACCCGCTAACAACTACTAACTACAGGTTATATGGCAAGATAATTCTGTCGTGTTTGCTTTTCTCTTGATACGGTAAAAGTTGACGTGTGTGTTACTTTTTTCTCGATTATATGAATCCCTGTGGTGTATAAAGTTTTTATGCATCTTTAATGTATATCAGACACATTATGGTATGATGCAATGCAAAATATAATCATAATTTGCTCGTGTGAGTTCAAGGTTGAGAAACTAGTCTATAATGTCAGTCCGACCATAAGTTGCATGCAGATCAATTTTAAAATTTCATCATAAAAATGAGAGACGCTGCTTTTTGAGCTTTTGAAAGCAAACCAACCAACGACAAAGCGTAATGCAGTAGCGTAATGCACATATGTAGCACCTTGAAGTGAAACACAAAGCAAAAGCATAATCAGCATAAATTTTTTTATTTGGTTATATAGTCTTGTTCTGTTTACATGATAATTTATTATAGGTCTTTATACTCCTGTCGTCGCCCAAATGTGGCTCCAAGGAACGCTACACTGATATAATCGGTATTAATGGTTGTTGTTGTACATGTCATTATTATCATTAGTATGTCTTTTGTACACAGTTCATTACCGTACCGTGAAAAACGTATAGAGGAATGTTTACCTGTTGCGATGAAAAGTTGTATAATAGTGGGGTAATATTTGTGGGTGCGGACATAAATGGTAGATACCTATGCGATTGCAGCGATAAAGTCTACCGAAAATATTTTTGTTGCAAAAAATACGAAAATATGGTAATCTGAGTAATCTCCATAAAACTAGACACTAAACATAAGCACGGGAAAGGAATTAAAAATTGTAGGTAAATTTACAAATTGTTAAATTGAAGAGTTTTTGAAATGGACACAAAGCAATTGAGCAGGACATGATAACAATTTGAGTTTGAAGGTTTAATATTACGTTCTATAGATACGATAGCACAAAAAGTTTCGTCAGATTAGGCACGTGGGAACATTTATTCCCTAGAAATTCAATTGCATGAACAAACTAGCTATAATATAATATATATAGCTGCCTGTCGAATAGACCAACCAAGTTTCTATTACTTCCTACTGGCAAAACCAATTCCCTTGAAATCAAGGACTTTTCATATTGCTAATTGAAGTGGTATATGCATAATGTGGTTCTCCATGCAGCCATATCGTCGCGTTCCGAGTAAAACCTTGAACCACAAACCAAATACAACACATGTTGTAGAAAATGATTAGATCAGTTTTCGTTCCGCCCCTCCTACACACTATCATCTAAAGTGTTCGTTTGCTCTAAAAAAAATAAAAGATAAACCCGGAAGTAATTTCATACTTTCTCCATTTACATTTGACGTTTGCTGCAGCTCGTCAAATAAAATGTCAACTAATTTGTAGGAATAGTCTGCTTTTAGATAATGAACAGCAAATATTTGTGTTTTAAGCAAAATTACTCTTTCTTAAGCAAATAAAATTATTAGCCGCTTATCCTGGAAATATTTATTGGCCAACAAAATTTAAGTGTATACAAATTAATGCAATTACATAATTTGTTTGCTAACTTGAGCACTCGTGATTACTGTCACTAATTGAAACCGAAATTAGATTGTTATTTGTCCATGTATATTCATGCTCACAGCATGCTCCCTTTAATAATACGTCTACCAGTGGCAGTAACAGAGACAATTGTAAAAAGTAGGACAACATTGCAACTGTACACGGTTGGCGAGGTCAATTATTGGCATTGACAGTAAATCACTTTATATGGCACATGCAATTCTTAGGGAATGCCAACTTTCTCAAAAAGAACTGCCTTGTAGCCACCAGTTCTATAGCAAGGAGAAAGGAGAGGGGGAAATGTGTTTTGCAGATTTCTAAACGATAATTTGGGAAAATGGTAGCAGCAAACAGAAGCAATAGTAGTAGCATTTTAAGTAGTGGGAAACTTCATTTATTGTACTGCCTACGCAAAGGAAACTTTTACGATTTTGTACATGGTACGACATTCGTTATAGGCCAAACAATGTACATACATATACACTCACATAATATCTCTTCTTTCTATAATACCAAAGCTCATGAAAGAGTTAAAAGCCCAGGGAACTCCTCAAGGTTAAAAATTGAAAGAGTCAAAATGTTCCCCAGAAATGTTTCAATATATTGCTTCGTTGGTTTACTACTGCGTTATATTTTAATGTTTATGTAACTGCTGAACAGAAACTTATCCAGGAGATATGTTTATAAACTACAAATAAGCTTGGGCATAATAAATTATATGATAATGCTTGTAAAGTTCTTGTCAACACGTGTGCGTGTCAGTGAGCAAACCAAGTATTGATACTAAAGTTGGCAAGAGAAGGAAGTGGTATTGTGAAATTTTACAGAGGAAATGTCATTTTGTCTGATTGCTGTGAATGTATTAAAATTGATGGAAATGATTTGTTGATAAGTTTCTGTAACTTAAAAATGTATACTGCATTGACGGGGTACACATTTCGATGAACGATAACAACGAAGGTTACTGGGGCTAATAAATAATAGTTTGTAAGTATGCAAAATACGCTGGAAAGGCATTTTCAAAGAGTATACAAAACACTACTATTACGTCCCAGGCATAGTAAGTGGAGGGATAAATACCAATCAATAATGCGACAAACCACTGATTTCAATCGACATCGACGGTATCATGATCTGGGGCATTGTAAGAGCAGATTTAGTAGACGGTTGGAAATGGAAATACAGAAAACTCATATTTAAAAAAATCATTTAATAATTTGAAATCTACAATTATAAGATGTACGGAAGTATCTGTTGCGCAATGAATATAATTTGTCCCTGTAAAAGATTGCCATTGGCGTATAGTGTGCGCCAACTGCTTGTTTTATCGACTTTAAGTATGAGTAATTTTATTGACGTTCAACAATAACCATAATGTATATACTTTAATATATAATGCTCCACTTTTATCCGCCGTATAATTTTCGTTTCATTTTTTCTTTGTTAAGTATCAGTTATTCAAAATTGAGTAAATATTTGATTAGAGGTGGTGGGAGAGGTAGTTTATTAATATATTTGGCAGGTGCACGATTTAACTGTTTGTAGATGACGACTCGACATTGTTGCAAAAGCGTCCTTGGACTCGAATAAAATTCCTTGAGGGTGCAACAAAGACTTGTCCTTACTGGAACGATTGCAGACTGTGTGTATAGCACCTTTAAACAGTTGTACAATTCTCTGGAAGAAAATTAAAAAAAAGTTATGTGAAGTTAAGTTTACATGTGGATGCTAAATCATGTTATACAAATAATATTACACCAGGAAAAGTTGATTTTTTTCTGGATATGCAAACATCACAGATAAAAAGGGATTATTTGCGATAAAATTTGGACTGCACGTGCACTTCACATCATGTTCCTGGACTGTTCCATTTTATGCTACTTAATAATAAGCATTATTTTTCTCTACGATGATTGATCACACTGACGAAGAGTTTCGTGATGATGATTTTTGTGATATTGGAAATATTGGTTATGTAGTATGCTTTCAGCTTGACACATTTTTTATCACGGACCTTTATTTAAGGCTCTGAATAATGAAACAAGTTAATAGGTACTTGGAAGAAATCAATAGTAATTTTGGGATTGCTAGCTTTGCCACAGTTGAAGCGTCGAGCCATCGTAATAATTCGTGGTAATTGATGGATGATGAAAAGCACATTAAATACAAGTACAGGAAGTATATGCACATTAGATACATTGTGCATAGGTAAGCTGTGTTACATTATATAGTAGTCGTCTTTTTCTGGTGGGTAGTGGAAATAGAAAAATAAATAATGCACAGAGCCAACAAAACTGTAAATGTCTCATTCAATGATGGTTCACTACCCGTCTAGCATATACATCATTTGGTATTTCTTTTGCATAATAATTAGGAGCGATAAACTACTGAATAATAAATGATGTCTGAAAATGTGGAAAAATTACTCTACTTACTTATGATCCATACACATGGCATAAAGTCGAACAATGCGGGCGAATCGTTTTTCTGGATCGAGAAGCAGGTGCTCCTTTCGACATAACCACTGAATATAGTAATAGAGAACCTATAAAACGCCAATTATAATTTTACGTCAAAGTTTAATTTGCAATTTACGGGTGAAAACATGTAGGTTGATTGTACCAGGGTTGTAAATGACTTACTTTATTAGAGGGTTTTTTAAGGAAGAAAGAAGATTGACTATGACAGATCATTGGTTCGTTCATACAAATATTAACCTGTGGGAAGAAAATATGCTCAATTAGTGCTACCCCGTGTTATTTAAAGAATATCTGCAGAGAAATTATTAATGTTAGGAAGGTTTAATATGCATAGAACATTTACATTGGGATCCGCTCCAAACTGGATTAGAGTTAAGGAAAGGTCATAAATGTAATCCAAGTCGACAGGATTTCTAGCACTGAGAACTAGTTCAAGAAGAGAAAGAAGAATGTGTTGCGTTCTAGACGAAAACTTGACGTTGGGGTCCAAATCGTGTCTTAATAAAACCTCTAACAGTTGACGGATAAATGCTGGAAGATTTTTAACGTGTATTAATTAAGCATGAAATGGATTTATTGAAATTTTAATGAATTAAATATTAAATATTTGTAGTTATCCAAACAACATACAGAAACTTGCGTCCTTTTCGTCTGATTGGGTAAGCCCCATATACCCTATTGGAAAATGAGAGAAAATTTAAACGTAAAGGACTTTTTGGGAAATTCTGAATAGTCAACAATGAGAAAACTTGTTTACTAACCTCCAGCAACGAACATTAAAACATGGAGAGGTGTCAAATTAGTCCGTGATGAGCAGTTTGGATTTGCTCCGTGTTTTAATAGTATACGGACACAATTTAAATAGAAAACCTGTAAAGGTGCATAAAACCAGAAATGTAATTAGTATCTTTAAGAATAAATTAACATTTTGAAGAATTTAAAAACACACTATACCTTCATATTGTGAGTAAAGTTGAATAAGAGATCTTTATTAATTAAAGGGACGAGACAAACCATAAGAGGAACACTACCATCACGGCCGTTTAAATTTGGATCACCTGTAACGTATTAGAAAATTACATGACAGTTGGATATTTATCAGTTTTGAAGTATCATGAAAAATGTAAAATATATGCAGCGGGAGCGTACCACCCTCTTGTAGTAGCATGGACAGTAGTTCATAACGAAATTCGAAATCACGAACCTGTCATTTCACAAGTAAATTAAAAATGTATTCATGCAAGCCCATGAAATGTTCTGTAAGTGATATAGATAAGTATTGGCTCATCTTTTAAAATGTTCAATTGAAACGCGAGTTTTCTCACATGTCTTAAAACACACGCTAAAGCCGAATTTCCCGGCTGGTTAATGCTAGGCCTGCCGCCTTGCTGTAACATAAACCTAACAATGTGGAGCATGTCCCACTTTGACCAAGGAATGTAGTCTTGATCTATCCCGAAACGCGCTTCCTCGAGAGCATACCTAAAATGTAGGAACGATATTTATGGAAAACTTGCTGCTCAGTCAAGTCTTACCTAACAATTAAAGCATGAAGTGGGGTATTGCCTAAACTATCCGGTTCATTAATTAGTTCTCTCAGTCCATGATCAAGAAGAATTTTCGTAGCTGCAAGAGCGTCCTCTGAAGATTTCTTTCCCAGAAGAAATAGTACGTGGAGGCACGTCATTTGCTGCGTTGCGGTCCTTACATTAGTCTCTGCGCCAACTTGTAATAATTTCTCAACAAATTTAACATCGTGTAAAACAGCCTGGATGGGGTGGTATAAAAACAAACCATGATTTTCTCCTATTTTGTGCAAGCACTTGATATTATAATGTACTTATCTCCCATGATAAAATAAACATATTTTACTAACGTAATGAATTGGATAATATTCGTCGTAGCACTGGTTTATCTCATCACCCCGTTGGGAGATGAGGAACTGCACACAGTTCCAAGCTCCTGTAATCAAATTACAATAAAAATAGTTTTAAAAAAGTAAAAAGGCTTACTGCTAGACTGGTGGGAAAGTACTACAAACCTCGTTCACAGGCCAAATGAAGAAGTGGTCTTTTTCGTTGCCAATGGCCCAAAAGCCATGTTTCATCTCCTCGTTGCATCAGCATCCCTAGAATTTCCGATTGATCGCCGTCAATTGCGTAATGAATTGCGTTTTGTAATTTGTCCGATGTCCGGTCTAATGAGGGTGTGGTATCATCGACAGGACCTGTATGAGAAAATTAAAGACGTGATAAATTTTTAATTCATGATTTTTTTTAACTTTCACCAGCTACACTTTACCAACTTACGAATTTTTGATCGCTCTTCGCAGTTGACGTTGTGATTAGCCGCAGGCCAGCACATTCTCCCTTCCAAATCGATTCTAGCCCCGTTTTTTAACAGCATGTCCACAATATCGTCAAATCCTCTGAGACAAGCTATATGAAGTGGAAGGGAACATGCCCCACGATTAATGTCCACACCGTGACTTCTATTTAAAATCCACTTGACCATTTCCACGTTGTTCACACCCACACATTTTTGTAACACGTTATATCCCGAGGAATCGTATACCGCGAGCATGTTTTCATTCTATAAGTTTAAGAAATATCATTATTGTATGTATCCACGAAGCCCAATAATTCAAATTCCTACTTACCTTAGGAATACGCGTGAGTAGTCCCTCAATCTTTTGCACAGACACTCTTGGATTTGCCCTCAGCACTGCAAACAACTCGTAGATCAGCTCCCTCGTCATATCAGAAACTTTCTGATGACTGGAATTAATATTGATGAGCCCCCCAGGGGACTGGAGAACGTGACTCAGGGATCCCCCCATTCTGACTATGTAATTCAAAGCTTTCGCTTACTTTTACGCGTCGACTGTCAACTTATTAATTAACAATTATATTAACTTATTTTCTTATAAAATGCCACCGGAAATATTTTCTATAAACTAAACTCTCTTAAAGACAACACTAATGAACAACAAGACTTTCTCTTATAAAAAAGACTTTTTTAACAATATAATTTCTTTGTAACTGCCTTTGGATAGCCTGCTGGTGTAAACAAGTGACAGTAAGAACATCTCAAATCAAACAGCTGTAACTGCCAACTGCCACACTTACACTAAATAGTACTATCAAAAATTATACTTGGCTCATCGCCTCATCTAAACCTATAACAATTTGATAGGTTCAGTGTCGTGACTAGTTTGTTACTAAAGCTATTGAATTCTGTGCATCTCGATATATCTCTACATGATTGACGATTCAACGTCTTCCCGTTTTTTCCTAGACAAAGCAACGGTTTTAACGATAACAATTAATAAAAAGTGGATAATAATTTTTATCCACAAACTATCTCGTCTCAGCGAGTTGGCGATAACAAAGACTACTTGCATCTATATAATACATTATGGGTACATAAAAAATTCTCATTAAATCCTGGCTACATTGTTCCACACACCGACATACTTATCTCTCTGTCTTTAAATTCATCATATTTTTGTCACTGTTGTCGCATCACATAAAACTGGTATTTGCGTGACCGATTTTTATTATCTCTCTCCTCCACAAAACTCTGTACGTCAAGCCAAACTATTAATGATCCCGTTTCATGACTGATTATCTTTCTCACGAGGCCGCCAACCCGAAGACGACGACGGTTCACGCTGCTGTGGGGTTTTAAGTTTTCGCATTGTCTACGACAATTATTGTAAAATTATCTTGCCTCACCGTCACCATCAACCGCCTGTGGTCATGCATTGATGCAGGAATAATTTTGATCTGTCTCTTTCTGGCCATGCACTGATCGTGTCCATTAAAAATTTATTGACTTTTCCCCATTTAATAACTTTGTATATATACATATGTGTTTATCACACGTCACGCGTGGTAACGTGTTAAGTTATTCTCGCACTTGTTGTTTTTTGGGAAAAGGAAAACTCACTTTTAACACTGACTAACTACTACTGCATACCATTATTTTATTGTTGTCGTACTCTTGATTAAAACGTTTACGCGTGTGATGTGTGTGTGTGGGGCCAAATGTTTGCGTATTTACAATTCGCAATGTATGATGATGGTAGTATTAACGATCATCACGTTTATTGGTGCGTGTATCTTTCCCTTTTATTTATTATTTATTTACTCTTGCTGATTATTTTTCTCCCATTTTTCTCGCGAGTGCCAGTGAGTACTCGTTTCTGATAACAGCTTGGTTATAAATGTTGATACACGTTCAGTCTTACCAACAACATGCTCAGAGAAAAAAGTGAGTTTTTTTTACTAAAAGGTTGAATGCAATATGCAAGGTATATTGATGTTTTTGTTAATGGTCTGTGTAGTGTGTGGTTGTTGTGTTGTGCATGTAATTTACTGTGGATTGTATGTATGTACGCAAACGATGATGACGAAGACGATAATTACTATGCTTGTTGTTGCTAAAACTAAGGGATGCCATAAAAATCCAGAGAGACACTTGTCTTTCTCAGGAGCAGCAGCAGCAGTAGAGATGATATAGTACAACTACTTCTTATTTGCTACTACTTGTAAATACCACCTATTCCTTTTCCCCATATTGCACTTTCAACAGCTGAGCTGATATACAATAAAATATATATTGTAGCAGCATTGTTGGCATTGGTGGATACACACACAGTGAGAAGTCGTATATGTAAATGTGTAAAGTTGTATTTAGGGATACTATTAAACAGGCGGAGCAAGAGCACTTACACACATGCGAAATACCTATTTTTATCAATATCATCGTCATCATCACATACACACGTACATACGTCCTTTTTTTATAAAATTTGCTACTTCTCTGCTGGCATAATACAAAATATTATTATTTCTATTCGTATTTGCGTGTTAAAAAATATTAAAGAGAGTCTATATACACGTGTATATAGAATGCCAACAACACATCTTGGTTTCAATCTCTGCCATTCAAAACATTCTCTCTGGCAGCAGCCTCTTGTGTCGATGTCGAGCGAGCAAATAAAAAATGCGTTCGTGGTTCACAGGCAAAGCAGCACGAATCTTACTTTTTTACTCATTTACGATTCGCTCTGAACATGTTACCTACTTACTACGTACGTTACAGATTACAGTTTAAGTGAATTAGATGGCAAATAGGGAAGCTGCTCCTCCTGACGACAATGATCAAATAATATATACCGTATTCTCTCTAATTATAGGCGGAGGCTATAAAATGCAATTTGGACTCGAACGGGGGGCGGGGGTTGTAAATGGAGAGAGGCTATAATTGGAAAAGACAAGCTTTCACTATGACAATTTTATTTTACAGTAAAAGATCGCTTCACTTTGCCCATTTTATTCTAAATAACTAAAACTGAGAATGTAATTTACTGAGAAATATATTAATTTCAATTAAAATACGAGTTTGGTCCTAGATTAATCTTTACATTTCTTCTGTCTGCATCACTTGTTTACCTTTTCTAGGTGTAAATTTTATAGGGGCTATGGCTATAATAAGAAGGAAGGCTTAATTCAATTTTTATCTACTTCAGGGGAGGTTATAAATAGAAGGGGGCCATAAAAGGGGTGAGGCGATATTAAGAGAGAATACGGCATATACATATAATATGTATGCATACATAC
>JAHZNB010004327.1:0-48206 GCA_027744295.1 Callyntrura guangdongensis
ACCTTGTGCAACCACTGACTGTAATATGATAAACATTAAAACTTCACTTTTAAATGAACTGCAATTCGATTTGTATTTTCCCAATACTGAAATTCCGGTTTGTTCGCTCATTCTTTTCGTTTCTACGTTGTATGTATATCTGCAAGATTTCTTTAAAATAATACATTTTTGTAGACACGATATTAGCTAGCTCCTATAACTTGACACAATGAATCCAAAAAGTTATAAAGTTGGTTTTAAAACAAATCCTCCATGTTGATGGAGCCGTGGATCCGTTTCAATTTTTAACGAATAATTTATGGCATGATACAATTCCATCGTTGGCTAATAAGCATAACTTTTGTATATGCCTTTGTGTAAAGAATATTTTATTTAAACTTTAATTGTCCTTTGTTTTTTACAAATCGTCAATGAAGAAATGACTATATATTGTTGATTCTTCAAAGGGCAATAAAAAAAGTAGTTTAGCTAAACGACAAATGAACTGTGATATCATCGTCACGTTGATCTACACCGTGTCTCTATTCTCTGTACCCAAGGTAGAGTAATCGGTACGTATAGATTTTTTTCTGCCAAGATATATATTGTGTATACACAAAAGTTTTATGCGTAATTTTGTGCACTATGGCTTAATCTTTCGTGTACCTCCTCGTCTCTTTGACAGTGCATTATCTTCAAGTTCAGCATTTATACACACAATATATTTTAATTCGTCACACACGTATTTCACACTCCGGGTACTCCGCTCTTGACACTCTCTCTTTTCTTATTTCATCATTTTAGAATTCTCAACACTCTTAAGTTTGACATGGGTTAATGAGAGGAATATTTTTGCACGTATTCACAGTAGATATGAAAGCGCCATTATACTTCCAGCAATACATACTTGGTTCCCATTTTCTTACTTCTCACTCATCGTCAGTAGTGCACGAAAAGCACAGATAAATCCCTTTCTCCATTAAATGCAGCTCAGAGTTTTTTCAATACTGTCTTGACTCATCTTTACCACACTACTTAGATTAGATTAGATTATCGAGAGAAGGGACACAATTCCAGCTAGGCTGGATAGTGTAGGGAGGGCTTGTGTGTGCCATTCGTGTTTGGCGTTGCTCGACACAAGTTGTTTTTCTTTCACCAACCATCATCATCAAACTATTCTGATAATACATTTTGTTTTAGGGCTATAGCTGTCTACTGGTGATAGAACCAGTCAAAAATTTACAAGGTTTAGCAGGATGGCATATAGGTGGCCATACTAGAAATTAAATGGTTTCACAGAACACTGTCATGTAATTATTATTTGTGAGATCTAATAAGAAAACACTAGCAAAAGTTCGTCCCAAGACGAAAAACATAAATAATGGAGTCGCCAAATTCACCAAGACTACTCCAAAAACAAAGACAAACGGTAGGAAACATTTCAGTTAGGGAGGATTGCACAGGTGGTAGTACCGATGACAGTACTAATTGTGAGGATAATTGCAATTGTGCAAGTTTCGAGGAGGAGCAGACTTTTAACGATAGCTACTCTCCCGAATCTCCCCCACCCGAAGCCTGTTTATCACCATCCTCCTTGTCTCCACTACCACCACTAGTGGGATCAGGTTTACTTGCATTGGATAAAGAGATCGATGAGACAAGGGCTACTTGCCCCAAGCCAGGGTCAAGTAGTAATGTTGAGTTGACAGGAGTTGAAGTAAAGACATTTTTTGAAGATACAGGTTTACTGTCAGCAGTGAAAGCTCAACTTGACCTTTCCCGTAGTACTGATACCTTGGTTCGTTGTGATATCACTCTTACCGGTGGTGATGAAGTTATGTTTGCGCTTCGGAATAAAATAGTGATGGAGAGCGATGGGTCTGAGAAGTGTGATGACTCAGAGAGTGAAGAATGTAGCGAAGAGCATAGTGAGGTGGAAGAGGATAGTGACGAATGTAGCGAAGAGCATAGCGATGTGGGGGAGGATAGTGAGGAAGAAGACCTCAGTGAATTAGTTGTTCCTTCCATGCAAGTGTCAGAGGACGATGATGACAGCGTAGGAGAGGTGATAATCTTAAAACCTCGAAACACTTTTTAAATTTTGTGTATTCAATTCGTTCAATTCAATAATAGCCATATGGAAGGGATAATAAATCAATATTTTTTTTCAGTTCAAACGTTTCATCAAAAACTTGAAAGTATCAGAAAATTAAATTTTGTTGTTAGGGGATAATTGGGTTTAAATGTTAATATGATGCTGATTGATTTTGCAGGGTGAAGTCGATGAGTCGTTAGAGAGGGATGAATCGGACGAAGAGGAAGATGATGATGAGGACGGTCTAGAACCATCCGGTTTTCTCCTCCCTCCTGACGGAGACTCTGCCAGTATTCAAGGCATACCACCAGATGCCCAAGCTCGTCTTGAGGCATTCTTTGAAGCTGCGGGTTTCACCGATGGGAAACTAATGAGCGATCCTGAAAACTTGCGTAAGCTAACTTTGACCGTATCATCCGCATTGGGGGAAGCATCGGCAGCCATCAACCGAATGCGAGACTCCCAACGAAAGTCAATGGAAGAGGGACGCAATGATTCCATGGAAGAAGGAGATAGTCTTTTAGCGTTGGCCTGTTCCTCCGGTTATTTTGAGCTGGCTCGGGTACTCCTCGCTATGGGTGCAAACGTGGACGATCGAGGAAGCAAGGGGGACCTTACCCCTTTGATGGACGCTGCCTCTCAAGGTCACCTAGAAATTGTCCGTCTCCTCCTTAGCCATGGCGCTGACGTAAATGCTCAGTCCGCATGTGGCAATAGTCCATTGATGTACGCTTGCGCGGCGGGTCATGAGGACATTGTGAGAGAGTTGCTAAAGTCTGGAGCGAGAGTAGAGGATAACAACGAGAATGGGCATACGCCACTCATGGAAGCTGCTTCTGCAGGTCATGTTGGTGTGGCTAAGGTATGAATTTAAATTAAAGTCAGTTACAGCAAAGCAATTTAGTACGACCTAAATAAACACTTTTAATATAACCCAATGGTTACAGATCCTCCTGGAGCATGGTGCAGGTATAAACACTCATTCGAATGAGTTTAAGGAGTCAGCCTTGACGGTGGCGTGCTATAAAGGACATCTAGAAATGGTTCGCTTCCTCCTGGAAGCTGGTGCTGACCAGGTAATTGAGAAAGTATTAAATGAACTGTGACAATGGACTTTATTAGTTAATAAAATGTTACTACTCATAATATATTATGGCGTAATTGCTTCTTCAGTTCGTGCCTTCCAACCTAAACGATTTAATTTTCCCTTTTAAACAGCAACACAAAACCGATGAAATGCATACTGCTCTTATGGAAGCATCCATGGATGGTCACGTCGAGGTCGCAAGACTACTTCTTGACTCTGGTGCCCAGGTACAAAAACAATTTGCTAATTTAACATATTTTGTTAAATATAAATTGGTGAAATGTAAAGGAAAGATTCAAATACAACATTTGAATGATTCTTGTTAGGTAAACATGCCAGCGGACAGTTTCGAGTCGCCTTTGACGCTTGCAGCTTGTGGAGGGCATGTCGAATTAGCTGAATTGCTAATTGAACGTGGTGCAAATATCGAGGAGGTAAGAAAATAGAAAGTATAAAACAACATGCACAATCGTAAAACAGGGCTGTGGCGCAATGAATAATGTGAAGTGCATAAATATGCTATGCAAAATAGTGGTGATTAGAGTCAACCGACTTCTCAATAACTTTCGGACTTCATGATCATGACACGCATTATTTGTGCATATCTTGGTTTTGTTTCCCAATGGAAAGATATTTAAAGTAAGAAGGGAATCAGTAAATTGTTTATCAATAGTTGGTGGCAAAACTGGTAGTTAACTACTGATGCATTTGTGTAATATGTAGGAAATATGCAATTCTGTAAAGATTACGATGTATTAACGAAACAATAGCTTTCAGAAGCCTTGAAGTTAGTATGTCGAAATTCGTATCCTTTCCACGGAATAATTTGACAACATGCTTGCCTAAATTATGTTACGCAAAATACGCAAAATACATTAGCTTAGCATAGTAACTAAACTATACTGCTACTATGTCGCTGTACTTAAAAACCCTCACACATGAAAACCAAACTGAAAAATTCTCGTGTACTTTTACACGTGTCTACTTTTTCAAAATTATCTTTCAATATATAAAATGTAAGTCTAAATATTGTGGAATGTCTACCAATAAGGGCAAGAGTGCGTAAATCATGTTGGAATATTAAATTAGTTTAAAGTTTCAGGTGTTGTGCAGCGTGACTCTTTTATTAGTGTGCCTCTTCAAGAATTATGTACGATTTTGGAAAAGAAGTTATTTGCGAGGAAACGTCATCGTCGTCATTTACAGAAAGCATACAAAAAACGCTTGAAGTATCGGAACTTGATCCCCGTTTTAAAGTAATTTTTGCATTAATTATCACGTGCGTCTGGTAATGTACTAAATACTGTTATTATTGTTTAGAAATAATTTGAATCGTCAGAATATTTTCCACTTTTCTGCTTTGTTTCTCGAAATTGTCAAAAAATTGTCATATACTGGTAAACTAAAGGTTGCAGTTTAATTCCAATGGTAGACGCATACAACATAATATGAATGGCTGGCTATAATATAAGAGCATCGGCTACGCTATATCGATTGATGAGATCATTGCCTTCTTCTTTCAAACACTACCCGATCCCAGGTACCTGCAGTTAAGACTGTGAGTGCCGACTGCCGACGGCGACACACAATGATGTGAACTTGTATGCCATTCTGTGATTTTTACCGTTTATAAGTGCGTCGCCAGCTCAAGAATTGGGCAGCACAACCTAAATTTGTAACGAGGGTGTGGGTTCGCGCTCAAAAACTCCTGGAATAATGAATAATTCTTTAAAATGTTCATTTTGAGCACCAATTCACGGACAACCAGGGGTCAAAATATCATAAAAATGGCCTTTTTGTTAGGTTAAATTGTCTAAATTCGGGGTTTTACGAGCACCGGATTATTTTAACCATAAACTACCCCAGAAATCATCAAATAGGTTAGAAAATATATAAAACAAGAAGAAAGCGCACGAAGCGAGCCTGAAGTTTGAAGTTTTTGAATTTTTCTTACATTGGCTATTGGGGGGCACGTGCCCCCGGTGCCTCCCCCTGGCTAGGCAGGTGACCGTTTCATATCCAGAAACAAAAAATCCTACAAGAAAAGTTTTTTCATTTTCTTTTCATTTACTATGTAGGTAAAACTTGCGGCATGTCGCAGTATTATGGCTTAGTGTAGCGCTGTAATGTACAGTATGCACTTATTTTTAATATTTTTATTTTGGTTTATTCTTGGTATAATATAAAAAATGATCACATCGGACCCGTTCAAATGACAAATCTGCATTCCCTTCATTTTTTTTACTGTCAAGAACATTTTTGCTAAAATTCTTGTGTTATAATAACAAATTAGGACATGTTTGTGGTTGAATAAAAATACGAACACGAGATTCATATTTCAACGTCACGTTTAATCAACAATCGAAACAAATAACTTCTAAAAGTACAAGAAAATTTGTTTCTAAAAAATATGAATTGATTATTAAATGATGATAATGATAGATAGTGAAATTAGTCGAATCTGTCTTGAAAATGGGATGCGTATCAATTTTGATTTGGCTGCCGTGTGGTTACCTAGTTTGTGCATCTACAGCGACAGCTAAACAAAAGTTCCACTTATAGCCACTCAAGCTAGAGTAGTATCAGGGAAGGAAGGGTTGAGGCAAAGAATAGCTCCGACATCTGACAAATTAATTTTTCGACACTTGAGCTCTTATTCACACAGTGCATTCACATAGTTTGAACTTTCGATCGTGTGGACAGTGGAGGAGTCATATCAGTATCCAACGTATTTTGTGTTATTGGATATCCGTTCCGTTCGTAAATAGTTTGTGTTTTCATCTTGATCATTCTTTGCCTGTTGATGTCGATGTCGCTGCTGCTGTGGCCGTGGTTTGTGGTGGCGGTGGTGTTCTCATATATTTGCTACTTATTTGCCAGTATTGAGGTAATAATCCGTTGTATTGTATTCTTCTCTCCCTCGTTTAATCTCGTGGTTTCTGCTCAGCGATTAGCACATGTTCATGTTTTGTTGTGGTGCAGCCCATCCTGTCCTGCTCATTCGTTACGTTCGATTGACGGGTAGACTCGACTCAAAGTCGATTCTATTTCATTTAAAATACATGATTAAAAAATATGAGTCGACGGGTGGTGATGTAGTAACATGTATATAATATTATGGCATCGGCATAAAACAACATTAGCAAAATTAGTATGTACAATTGAATGCATGTCGCATGTGAGTGAAAATGTTTTGCAGTGTTTCAAATTTTTGTAAGTAAAGTTAGAAAGTTAATTGTTTGAAAATCGTAGCGTACGTTGTACGCTAACTTTATCTTATTAAGTTAACAGACAATGACAGCAACGGTTAGGTCAAGACGAGTAGTTTTTATTATTCTTGTTCTTGATTGTGTGTTGAATCTGAGAACTTGTACAAATCACATAGGTTGTCATTAATTAAAATACTAAATAGTTTCTTATAATTAGTTTAGTTGCTGAAGTACAGTTAAAATTATTTATTTATTACATAAATGTAATATTTGGAGTGTGTTCTAGAATATAAACACAACATATCTGTAAATTTTGTTATGCAGTCTATCGTTCTGACTACTGCTACTGCAGTACGATGCACATTGAACCGTTGAAGGGAACAGCGTATTTATGTAATGAAAACGAAAACAAATGAAATGAACATTTTGATGTCAACTGTAGCGATAGGATAGAGTAGGTACATTTAGCCGTGAAAATTGTTTGATTGTGACGTGGCATTTGAAGTTTTGTTTGCTGAGATAATCAAAATGAGACGAAAAATGAGTCCCACGGGTACAATAGCGAGTTTCAAAGGAAAGAAATTTCAAGATGATGGTAATAATATTGATACTACAACAATTGGAAGTAGTGAAGATCCAAGTTCCGGTAAATGGTGTTGTGAAACTGCTCCGCCTGACGAGTCAACGCCAAATACGGAAATTAATACTCTGTCTTCGTCTAATCTTATTCCAAGAAAACTTTTGGAATGTTCTTCCTGCTGTCCCCTTCATTGCAGTTGCTGCTGTACTTCTTGTAATCAACCTTCTCGAGCTCAAAGAAAAGCAGCTGCGCGCTGTGCTGCTTATAGTGCAAATGTTGCCAGTTATCAGCAGCGAAGACGGAAACTTGCAGAAGTGGCCCACATTAAGTCACGAAACATCAATCATCGGATTCCTTGTGGAGGAGGAGGGAATGCCGGAGGAGGAAACAAGTCTGCTGTGCGAATTCTGGAAAAAGATTCGTCAGAGTACAATCCTTCTGTAGAAAGCCTGTTAAGTATACCGTCTGATAGAGGAAGTCGTGGTTGCATTACTCGATGTCCAAATTGCTTACATCTTGGGGTTGAAGGACTAGACGACGACTGTTTTGTGGAATATCCAGAATTACATGCATGTGAACAAGAACTACGAGAAAATTTTGAGCTGATCGCTTCGTCTAACGAAAACCATGAGGTCTTTAGTGAAGCTGCAATTGAAGAACTCAAAACCAGGTTTTCCATGTTACAAAATCAATCCGTACGATTCAGCAGCAAAAGTGATGATTGGGAAGATATTAAGGATGATGATGATGCGGACTATGACTATATTACTGACGATGAATCCGACTACGGAATCGAAACACATGGCCAAACTGAACCATCCATATTTGAGGTATTCAAAAGTCCCAGTTATAGTTATACTTCTAAAGATGTTAGTAGAGAATCCATAAGTAAAAGATTGAAAATATTACAGCAATCTCAGGAAAAGCCCTTCAACGTGACACGGAGGTATGCCAGGAAACTTGTTGAAAAAATGGTTGACATTGAACTAGTTGCTGATTCAAATGAGATCTCAAGTATAGAGGAATCCGAAAGCGAAGACATGTCCAGCGAAGAAGGGGATGATACCTCTGGTTCAGCTAGATTTCATTCTGAACCAGACTGTGATTATGCGTCTGATGAACAAAAGCAACTACAAAAACTTTATTGTCAAAATTCTGAAGAGATTTACAGGGCGGCACGTTCCTTATTCACTTTAGTAAACCACTGGAAAGAATCTTCAGGGCAGGTTGATGACAGCTTGGTAATGGAAGCGTCTGTGCACATGTTGAACATGTTCTTTGAGTATGTCGAAATGGAGCAGACAACTGGCGACACGGAAAATTTTGAGAAATTTGTAACTTTGTACATCTTTGAAATTAAGGATACTGTACCATTTGAAGAATTGGATGAGACAGAGTACCAGTATTTGGTAGCATTTATTGATAGGTTAAATGGCATCATAAACAGGGTGGATGAGGCTTTTGGTATCGTGTGTGAGAATGGAACGAAAGTAGAACACAATGAATACGAAGGGCTTCGAAAACTTTTCGCATTATCCATTGCCTATGATCGCGAGTTTTCTTGGATTAAAACCTTAATAAAGGATAATGCGGAGTCTCTCAGATTTTATCATGATGCTAGTCGCGTACTGCAAACCAACAATGATATGCACAAAATTCAAGGGCTACCGTATTTTCGTCTGGGTTGCAACCCACCTAGGCATGATACAAAGGAATATGAAGCAGATGACGAAAATTTTATCGACAATTTTGACAGTTCAGAGGTCTGACAATTTTTAAAAACGGGTGGTTGTACATTATTTATGGTTTGACAGACAGGATCGTTATATGAAAGTGCTGCCATGTGTAGCAGATGCCACATTGATTTTCAAGTGTAAACTCAATTTCAAAGTATTCAGTATTCATTGAGTAAAAATATGTATTATTTCCCAGAGAAAAACAAGGGAATACTGGGAGTGCTCCATCTGGAACCGGTAAACAACCACAGCTCAAGGCAGCTCCTATTCCAGCCAAATCCCAAGCGCAAGGCGGAGACAAAGGCGGTCAGTCATCGTCAAACCAAAGCCAAAACAAATCAGTTTTGAGAAAAAGTCGCTCAACATCAACTTTGGAATCTTCAGCTGCCGCGCAACAGCTAAAACAATCATCGGGTGGTGGTGATTCGAGCACCGATGCAGGACAGCCAGTGGTTAAAGTTAAGCAGCAGCAACTACAATCTTCTGGAGGAACTCACAATCAAGCGGAAGCTCAAAATCAACTTAAAAACTTTAATTTGCCACTAGGAGACGGTAAAGTTTCCGTGTCTGCGATTCTACCAAATAAGGGGGAATCGACATCAGGTAATAGTGGCAATGTACCACCTCGCAAGACAGCTTCCACCTCCAGTGTCATACCGATTGTTACTGGAACCACTGAAGTGTGTAATGCTTGCAGCAGCGGAAATTCGAAAGCTGGTGAAACTCATCATGGACACCATACGACGCAGCAGCATCAGCATCATAATGTTAAAAGGCCAGCTACCGGTTCAGATGGGGGAGTCGTTGCTCCATCTTCTTCAACATCCAGTCCATCATCAGCCGCATCCGGTGTGATGGCATCACCGGTTTCTCCACCAGCTGGGTCCTGTGCTCCACCAACTAGTGGACCACCATTGGTTCCCTCACAAGTCACAGCAGCAACAGCCATTAGCGAACGACCAAAAGCTAAAGCAAACAAACCAAGTGCACGAAAACAGGTTCAACTCCAGCAGCAACTGCAGCAACAACAACAACAGTTATTACAGCAGCAACAACAACAGGGGAACACTAATCAGTCGTCATCTGTTTCTGGAACTGTTGTTGCTCCAGTGGTTGCGGCAACGGGTGGTATTGCTATCCCTGCACAGGCATCCTGTGCGGGAATGCTGATGGCGTCGCCTCAAGTAGCATCGGCGGAATCTCTTAGGTCGCAGGCTGCTGCAGCTAATGCAGTGTTTAGTCAAGCAGGCTTAAAAATAGGAACAGTTTCCGGGGATGCTCAGTTGGGCTCACCCGCCATTCTCCAAATGCAAGTGCAACAGGTATGTATTATAAAGTTTAACTTGGACACCTAATTTGTTTTTAAAGATCTTTCCATATTATTATTTTATCTGTTTCGTATCATTGAATTTTTAACTCATCATCTTCTCTAATTGCGTTCTATTAGATTTTAACTCATCATCAATCCCAGTTTATTTATAAGGGCGACAAGAAAGGTTTCATGGACGCGGGTCCCCACTATGAGCCGTTGAACTTGATAGAAGGAACTCCTGCAGAAATGCTTGATTTCACTGAAGTCCTTGCCGGTGCGTACAGTACGTCCGGAGGAGGAGCATCAGGTCAAATACCTCTCGGTGCCGTGAGTGGGGTAATTCCTGGCAGCATTACATCCGGTCAACCAGTAGCCACGACCACCACGACAACTACCGTCGTTGTGACGCATGGCAACGGAGAAACAGAGACTATCATCGACGGAGATAATTTGCCTCCGGGTGCAAATGAAATGATTATGAGTGCTGCGGCTGCTGCCTTTCCGATTGACTGTTTTCCTGGAACTTTGACAGCTACTGGTAGTCCTGATGGTACAGGGATGCCAGGGCAGCTTCAAGTCCAATACAGTCAGGTACCGGTACCAGTGCAGGTACCAGGCGCTGGGTTAACCATCACTACCGATTTGCCGCTCACCACCACTACAATGCAAACAACAACCATTATTTCCCCCGGAACTACGGCGGCTGGCTTCCAACCGCAAATTCTGCTCCCACATCCACCACCACTGCCTCAAGCAATTGCCGCTGCAGCGGCAGCGGCGGGTTTGATTCCACCATCAGGTGCTCCTCCAGATGGGGCTTTGAGACAATCCCAGCATCATCTTCAACAAACACCTCAACAGCAGAAGCAAGCAGTTCCAACGGCCACTACCAATAAAGGACAATTAACCAAAGATAAATGTATCCAGCAGCAGCAACAACAAGCTAGTTCAGCAACAAAGCTAATTAGTCAAGTGTCATCGTCAAGTACACAGGTTCAGCACGGTCCTGCTCCATCACAACCTGTGGCCAAAAAACAAGTGGCCAAAAGGACAAGACCGTTTTGTCAGCAGCCCCAACCACATCAGCATCAGCAAGTTTCTTCTGCCAAAGGTATGAATTATAATTATGTTGATAAATGCAAAAACAACTTAGCAACAGCAATTTACATGGATCACGACATTAGTTGTTTGTTTTTATTCACCACGAGTTGCTGGCCTTATGGAAAATTATATTTTATACTAACATCAGAATTTATTTTTTGACGTCAAAGGTTGCGCCATGAAGTTGCAGTTTTTTGTGCAATGACTGGGGTTCATTATTTTGTAGCCTTTATGATCGTCATTAAACTCGAAGTGCCTAATTGGGCCAAAACTATTCTTTCAATTATGGTTTCAATAGGAAAGCATGCAATTCAACTTTGTTTTACTTTTTCACAAGGCACGGGGCAGAGTCACTCTGTTGCATCCACACAAACGACCCCAACAGCGTCCGATAAATGTTCGAATGCTCGCGCTTTGGATGTGGACTCAGCAACGGAATCGAATGGAGAGACTTCCTTAAGTATTGCTGCTGCCTCGGGTCACTATGAAGTTGTGGAGTTCCTTATAGCTCGCAAGGCTCACATTGAGCATCGTGACAAGAAAGGGTACACCCCACTAATTTTGGCTGCTGACGGGGGCCATGAAAAAGTAGTGGAACTTTTGCTGAACAATGGTGCAGATATCGAGGCACAGTCTGAAAGGACAAAAGACACTGCACTTTCACTAGCTTGTACCAAGGGACGATATGAAGTTGTGGAATTACTCCTCAAACGTGGAGCTAACAAAGAACATAGAAACGTTTCGGATTACACGCCGCTCTCACTTGCCGCATCAGGTGGTTACGTTAATATAATCAAATTACTCCTCACTCATGGAGCAGAAATTAACTCGAGGACGGGCTCCAAGCTCGGAATCAGTCCGTTGATGTTGGCGGCAATGAATGGCAACACAGCAGCAGTTAAACTGCTACTGGACATGGGATCCGATATTAATGCCCAAATTGAGACTAACAAGAATACGGCGTTGACACTGGCCTGTTTTCAGGGGAGGCATGAGGTTGTTCAATTGTTGCTGGAACGAAAGGCCAATTTAGAACATCGTGCAAAGGTAAAGACACAAAATGCTAGCTATTTCTGGAATATTTCCTTTTGTCAGTGTTTACATAAGCAATTTCTGTAGACTGGATTAACCCCCTTGATGGAAGCCGCCAATGGTGGTTATGTTGAAGTAGGGAAAATTCTGATAGAGAAGGGTGCTGAAGTCAATGCTGCACCTGTTCCAGCTACTCGAGACACAGCCCTCACTATTGCCGCTGATAAGGGACATTATCGCTTTGTTGAACTTCTACTAAACAAGTATGTAAACCATTTGTTTCTGTGCTAAGCGTTTAGTGTTTGTGTTTTTTGTAGACAAATGATAAATGGTCAATATTTTTGTATCTACAGAGGTGCTATCGTGGACGCTCGTAACAAGAAAGGATGTACCCCATTGTGGCTGGCTTGTCACGGTGGTCACTTAGATGTGGCTCAAATCCTTTTCCGTCATCGGGCTGATCTAGATTCCCAGGATAACCGCAAAATTTCCTGTCTGATGGCTGCATTTCGTAAAGGCCATGTTAAGGTCATCCGTTGGATAGTAAAGAACGTTCAACAGTTTCCCTCAGACCAGGAGATGTCAAGATATATCCTGGGATTACAAAATGAACCAGATCTGTTAAAACGATGCCAGCAATGTGCTGAATACATTAAACAAGCTAAGGACAAGCAAGCACTGGAGGCAAATAAGAATGCTACAATACTTCTGGAGGAGTTGGATATGGAGAAAAGTAGAGAGGAAAGCAAACGACTGGCTGCCCAACGCAGGAGAGAAAAGAAGAAGAAGAAGAAAATGGAAAAGAAGAAACAACTTTTCGGTAAAAATGACGGGATTGAATATGACTTAAGACTAAAATAGTTCGTTTTTAATTATCATACCACATACTTTATACAGGAGGTCAAGACGATGATGATGATGACGACGACGATCAGCCTCGTAGACCTGGAGTGGATGATGACGACGATGACGATGAGGACGATGAAATTGCTGTGGAAGTCATTGATTCTGGAATTGATGCCCATAGTCAAGGTTCTAACTCTTCCACAGCCCAAGCCGAGACGATCAGGCGGGGACGTGGTGGTAATCAAAGTCAACAACTCCACAATAGCAAAGCGAAAGGTAAGGAGAATCAAAAACAGCCACAACCCGTTCCCCCGCAAAAATCTGCGAGTTCCAAGTCAGTGTCGAGTAACACCAGTGCTCCTACACCTCCAATTCTGGACACTTCAGAAGATGCAGCTCTTCAACAACAGTCCTCTGCTTCCTCCAGTAAATCCAGTCGAAAAAAGAAGAACAAGTCAAATAAAAACAATGCTTTTACTAGCAATGCTGAAAACAAGATTGACGTAGAAAATAACAATGATGTTATGAAAAACATCAATATCAACACGAATACCAACAATAACAATAAAAGCACAACCAAGGAAAATCAGACAAAGTCATCTCCTGCTGGATCTGCTACTAATAAGAACTCTTCAAATAAGTCATCATCAGGTGGTGACAATGTTCTCAAAGAAAAAGTTGAGGTAGATCTTGCTACCACGACAAATAGCAACAAGAGTAGTAAAAAAGATAAGAAAAATCGAGCAGAACCTGAAGGGATCGAAGGAAAGAAAAAAGAATTTGTAGTAGACCCGTCTCATCTAGGTGTTGGCTACCAACAAGCTAACAACAAAGGTTCTTCCACTGTCAATATTGCTACGAGTCATGGGTAAATACGAACGATCAAACAAAATACCACCGGATATACTACCATAATCAATTCAAATATGCATAATCAACATTTTATTCTTTGTCTTCAGAATGTCAGGTACCTCCGTCAACAAGAAGAAGGGAGGACTGGAGACAAACCCTGCCCCGGAGCCTTTGATGGGTATCTCCCTTAGTCCGTCCCAATTGAAGAAAGGCAGCAGCTCTACTTTCTCCTCTTCAACTGATCATGATCAAGGTCACTCCTCGGTCTTTACATCACCTGGGTCAGTGACATCTTCAGGATCAACATCTTCGGCGATGGGAGGGAAAACTACTAATAGTGGAACTGGAGTCTCAACTGCACTGGGTACAAAGTCTGGATCTGCTGTAGGAGGGCCTAGTGTTCGAAAGGGTGACGATGGCTGGAAAGAGGTTACTCGAAATTGTCCTTCTTCACGCTCTAAGAAAGTGATTGTCCCATCATCCGTTATTTCCCGTGTCATTGGACGAGGCGGGTGCAATATTAATGCAATTAGAGAGGCTACTGGAGCCCATATTGAAGTAGAAAAACAGCAGAAAGGGCAGGTACAACCAGAGCGTACGATTCAGATCAAAGGAAGCACAGAAGCAACGAAACAAGCACATAATTTGATTACTGCTTTAATGAACGAACCCGATCTTGACGTGAAAAAGCTACTACCTATCGGAGGTAATGCAGCGATTGGGACAGGTCGTAGTTCTAATTCTACTTCATCTACTGGTGGAGCCTCAGTCACACCAACACCACCATGTTCTGGACAATTTCCTTTAATTGGAACAGTCACCAGTTTACTGCAGCAGCAGCAACAGCTGCAACAGCAAAATTCATCATCCGCTGTAGTAGGAGGTGTTTCCAACACATCAAGCGTAACACCAACTCTTCCAGGACATCAGCAATCGTCCTCTGGAATAACAGGCGGAAATAACAGTGCAATGAGCACACCTGTAGATATTGCAATCCCACCAGTTTCCTCTAATCAAAATACTTCTAAATCAGTTCCATTCGGAAGCAAAGGTGTAAAGGGATCTCCTACAACACAGCGAAATATTTTGGGAGGTGGAAGTCCTCCATTGACAAGTATGAAGTCTGGATCGCCACCAATTAAAAAACCAGTAGTTGTATCTTCTCAGAATCAACAAAATCCAAGAAACAATAGCATGGGTGGAGGTAATAAACGTTCTGGTGGTGGAATCGGTACTTTTGCTGCTAAACTAGTTCAAGCCCCACAACAACAGCCACGCGTTCCACAGCAAGGAACACAGCCACCAGAGTCTCAAACGTGGGACAGCAGACAAATGAGCCAACGAAATGTAACGCCAACTCCCATTGGTGCACCAAGTAAGCGCATGACACCTACCGCAGGAGTTATTTCCGTAGCTCCAGGTACATCCGTAACTCCTTCTCCAACACCACCTCCACAAATATCAACTTCTCCGGCTTCACAGCAGACTAACACTAGTAGGTCTACGTTTGGGCTACAAGCACACCAACAACCTCCCAATCCTCAACAAGTTCTTCAAGGCATTACAAATGGACCTCTGGGTGTCGGTATACTTACGAATGGTGTAGATACAGGGAAAATGGACCCTAGTGAAAGTCGCGTTTCCTCACTAGATAATACTCCTACTGATCAATACCAACCACCACGAAATCTTGCTCCCGGAAGTAATCCCAATTCAGCTCCTATTGCGCCAAGTTCTGCAGCTCCCGGATCGAATCGCATCTCTTTGGATTTGGATCAACAACAGCAAGGAGGCCAAGTTCAACAACAACGGACACCATTGGAATATTCGCCATTCAATTACACTTTTAGCAAGACGGCTGGTTGGTTTCCAGGCGATTTGGCAGTTAATTCAAATAGCAGTGGTGTAGGTAGCGGAGCAAGTGGAATTCATGGTGGGCTTTCTGGAAGTACCACATCACTCAATAGTAGTGTCGCGAGAGCAATGAACTTTGCTTCTGTGGCGGCGTCCGGTATTTCAACGAATACATTGAGCACATCCCAAGCTCAAATGACGCAAGCCGGAAGTGGTGGAATCCAACAAAACGGCAATAGTCTCGGCCAAGCAGCCGCCGCTGCGCTTGGAATTACGCCAGGTGTTGGAAGTGTTACAGGAAAAGTTCCACCTGAAGTAGAACCCGTTGAATCGCCAAAGGTTACTGCTGACGTGTCAAAAGCACCTGGTTATCGTGGATCCCCTATACTGCGACAAATTCAACAGCCACAGCCACCATCTTCCTCTGTACAAAGTGGCCCAGGTGGGTTTGGTATTGCAGCGGACGGGCCATTATCACAACACTTTGCTGCAGGGCTAATGAATTTTGGAAACACTTCTGTACCTTCATCTGTTGCCCCTGGGGTTCCAGCCCCTGGCTCTAGACAGCAAACAAATCAACAGTTTGGTGTTCAACAACAACAGCAACAACATCCCTTTGGACAAGATGTAAACGTGATGAGTCAACAACAGATGCTATACTCCAATAACAGGTAAAATACAAAGTTTATTAACAGATATATTATATTTGTCAATTACCTATATGCAGTTCTTTATATCTGTCCTGTGTCAGTAGAAAGTTTATTTTTTAAACTAATTTTGATGTATTTCTGATATCGGGTATTTTTATGGACGAAACGTATTATCAAATTTCCTATATATATGTACTATGTATTATTATGTACCATCTATATAGTATGTGTGTAATTATGTCATCGTATCGTATAGACCATTACTGTATTATGGCATAGTTCTCGTAAGTAATGCTCTGCTTTTTCTTTCGTACAAACCAACCTTTTCAGTATAATTTTTCTTTACATGATACATTCAATATTATTTTCGTAAATTTATTGCTTGCCAGTATCATTTTTCATTTTTATAAAAAAAACTCCTCTATATGACAGTTTATCTGTTTTACAACACTCTTCTGTATTTCGAGAGACTTCTTTTTCCATGTTGTTACTATTCGATGTGATCAATATTACCTGCAAAATAATATTTGTTGGTTTGTGCATCGAAATAAGCAAAGGCCACCTCTAATAAAATAATTTTCATAACACTTTTGTCTGGTACGGGATGGAAAATATGAGTAGTGGTGGGAATGGAGAGGTTGCTAGTGGTGGTGGGAATAGTGGCAGTGGCGCGTCAGGGTCAGGTGTTGTAGCTCCTCCTGTACCAACAAATGTGGTGCTTTCCTCCAGGCTCAACCCAAGGGCACCGAGTTTCAATCTTCCGATGAACAAGGTACAGTCCTCATCTCAACAGTCGAACCAGCCATCTCAACAGATTCCTAGTGGAGCTGGTGGTGGGCCCAATAATCCACCAAATTCAATGGCGTTTCATCAACAACAGCAGAATCAATATGGTTCAATCCATCAACAACTTGGACAACAATATAAGGGGATGGGCGGAGGAGGTGGAGGCCAGTTTCCAGGTGTGAATCGGCCAGGAATTGGAAGTGGAAATCGTGGTGTTGGCAGTGGTTCTAATCCTAATCACGGAGTTGGTGGATGGAATATGTGCAATTCCGCTTCAAATCCTGAAGATTTTCTTTGTCTTCCCGGATTAGCTCAACTGGTTTCTAGTGCAGGTATTGTCGACATGGGAGTGATTCCAATGGAATCAATTGAAACAGCTCCACCGAAAATCGACCGAGCCTTACCTAGACCCATTGGAGGAGAGCGAGCGTGGAAACAAAGTTCTAACAGTGGCCAATCCGGTCATGGGGGATCCAGTGGTGTCATTGGAATTCCACAGTTTATGATGGATTGTATTGATGCTGGTCCTCTGCCCGGACATTCAAATCCCCTGCAGATACCATCTTCAGTTGGAGGAGGAGGCGGCAATCCTCAACAACAGAGTCAACCACATTGGTTTGGAGGCCTGTATCCACAATCGTCGACTTCTGCTTCGTCAGGATACTCTTCACAGCAACAGCAGGGTCAGCAACCTCCAGCTCAGATGAACTTGGGGAATCATGGCCCACCAAAAAGTGCCACAGCGGACGCTAGAAACATTTTAGGTCGACGTTTCATGGATGAAATGGAAGGCCGAGGACTTATGGAGTTACAACAACAGGTGCCTAATGCAAAAATTACTTGTATCCCCCATATCCTTCAGAAAACAGATTTATAATTCTATATATTTTGTGCAGATGTATGAGGGTCAGCGTATGATGAACGGAGCTGGTGGGGCGGGAGTTCACCCATTACTACACATGCAAAATGCGCCAATGAATCAACAGGCAATGTTTGCTGCGTACGGAGGTGGAGGTGGTGGTATAGATCACGGATTAGAACAGCAACACACACTACCCAAGGTTGATCAGCATACCGCTTGGGACACCCAGCTGATGATGGAGGAGAAGTTAATGGTGAGTGACACGAGCATTTTAGACGTAAAGATTGTTTTAGTATTATACGAGTTTCTAACCTATAGTCAATTTCGTTTTAGGGTGGCTGGGGAGCTTCCAAATGGAATAATTAGAAATTCGACACATTTTGAGCATTCACCTCATTGAATTCTCTCTGAAGGAATCAAGACCATTGAGTTATAAATACTTGCTATCGTAAATACATAATATATTAAATACGTGTGCATAAATTTGTAATGATTTTTATGCTCGTTCATTCGTTGGTAGAATTATTATTATGAGGAACTGGAAAAAAAAATAAACTCTGTTTTGACTTGTGAGAAGGTCTCTATTGTATTCAGATGTGTAATTATTATTAGAATTGTTATTGTTATCCAATGTTCCCTTACTATTGTTGCTGCTGCTGTTCTGCTGAATATAAAATGAATGTATTCACTATGATAAATGATAATGGTAATGATATGAAGTAATTAAACTCTGATTCGCAACATTGACCTTCTCTTCTCTCTTCTCTAAAAAATACCATGTCATGTCTTATAAAACGTTATAAAAATCCCAATGATGATGATCCAGTTGATTTATGTCTCTATTGAATTCTATCAACTGCTATCTGCATTGTGTACTACGCTAAGATTGTACTATGATACTACTGATACTGATCAAGAAATGATGGTACTTCAAAAAAGGAAGCAGTTTTTGTCCGACGATGATGATGAAAAAGTGAGTTTTTTGTTAATTATGTTACTACTCTACACTTTTGATGATTATTACGATGAATTGCTACTACATATACATACTGGAAAACAAGGAAGTAGGGAGAGAAGAAAAGGGTGAAAAGTATGAAATGAAAAAGGTATGAAAAATATGAAAAAAAATTGCGAAAAATCTTCTGAGAGTTACTACTATACATAAAACATAATACTATACATTACAATTATTATTATTACTATTATTATTATTATTATTACTAAGAATATTATGAAAGCATTATATGGAAATGTGTTATAGACTTCTTGTTGAATGTAATAAAAATAAAATAAAAATAATGATCGTAAAATGAAACATGATGATGATAATGCTTAATAAGAAAACTATTACAGAAATAATAAATGAGAAATAATGTTGAAATGGTTATAAAAAATGAAAATGGCTTAAGTTGCTTGTTTGTTTGTTTGTGTCACTGTACTACAAATGATTTGAAGAAAAAATTTCTTAGCGTACTCTGTAGAATGTAGCTGTAAAATCTAATAGAGTTATTACTGTTTTCATAAACAAGCTATTAAAATCATACGACAGCATAATAATGATGGTATTTCCTGGACATAGGACCAAATGTTTAGATGGGCGTGGTGTTGAGATCGTGAAGATCATATCAGGCATTTATATCTGCGTACCTACTTGCATTCAAACACCTAAATATTTATCACTGCGCTATGGAATAGGGATACATTCACTTGGTTTATTATTAGTAGACTGAAAAAACACATTCGGCTTCATTAAAACAATCCCGCCGACCAAGCTACTACGTATTTCCAGTTATGCATAAGCTTTCTTAAGATGAAATAAATTATGCTAATGAGGACGAGACGATGAAAGGCAAAAAAGTTTGTGCTGCTATGCACGCAAACAACCATTATCTAACTCATTGCTTCATTATATACCTATAGCTATGATTTTCGATTTGCACTGCTAGTTTAGGTTAAACACGTCATGTCAGGATATTGCTTGTAGGTTCCTGCATTCCAGCATTTTTTTTCTTTTCAAATCAAAGACACAAGTATTAGAATTTTTGATAAGTGTTGAAAATGTTTAACTTCCTGAAGGCTGACAAGAAGTACAGAGATAACAAAAAAACAGGCTTAAAATTATGTGAATGCGTCACGCGAATTTTAAGTCGCCGCGATATATATTTGCAATGCAAGCTCCATAAAATAGCTGAATAGATGTATACAGTTAGAATATCAATAATTCTAAATTACTTACGTAATGGAAAACATGGTTTATGTTGTGTTAGTATCGAAAGATACATGTCCGTAAGCATCATTGCTGTCATTATTTTTTTTGTTGTCAAAAGGAATGCGCAATGTGGCCCTTTTCAGGTATTTCACCGACAATGGTAAATTACAGTTACTGTACAAACTTAAATGACATTTAGAAGGCGTTCACAAAGGCTCCCTTATCAGTTTATCACTAGCACCGTATTTTATTATGGTCAAACAACTTATCCATTACAGCATACGATGACACTTTAAAATGTGAACAAAGCTATATACACGCGCATACACTTCCGTTATCATCGACAATAACCGTCAACAAAAGCGTGGCATTTTGCACGAATGAAGTGCGGCGTGAAATACTGTGTCTTTGTCGCTGCTCGAATCATCTAATTTAAGAAAAGGAAAAAGTTTAAGCGAAATAACGTCAATGGTGTGTTCAAAAATAAATTAAACTTGTCATTAACGCACAACTCGATCTTGGATCCGCATCCTGGTTAGAAAATCCAGCAAAGACATAATCCAGCGTTTGTTTATTTTACAGCAAACAATAGCGAGTTGCTCAGGCTTTACGTCCACAGCGTTGAACCAGACACCCTATTAATTCTGGATATTTATTGAGTGGAAATTTGGAGAAGATTAAAGTTCTAGGAAAGAACCAGTTCACTGCATAACATGAATGTGTCATTATTAACTCTTCATAATAATGTTGGTGATGAATTAATGACGGGGACTAATAAATACTTATAAACGTTTTTCCTGTTGATTGATAACCTATATGCTGTAGATGGTTCGATAACAAAAGCCGACGTTCATATATTAAATGATGTCTTCATCGCCAAGTGACGGCTATAAACTTAAATGATGATGGTGATGATGGTAGAAAGATCCAATTTTTCTTTGTATATTAGTGTTGGCCCTGTGCATAAGGACAAAATGTGTCTTCATTTCATTGTTTATGTACGTCCATCTCATCCAGATCAATCATCATGAGCAAATCGGCAATGGTTGAAAAACAATCGTAAAAATAGTTTTAAGTATTAAAAAGTAATAAAATTTCATTCGTCAACTTCCTATTGTCATTGTGTCCCGCTTTTGTAGGGTACCTAACCCAGCCTACACAAATACAAACCTAGTATAATTGGCTGCCGCAAATTAGCCATTCGATGCACTAAATAAAATCAATGTTCACATCCTCATCCTCCCAGTTTTTGTTCTGTCTTTTTCGACCCACTATAAAGTATACACACACGCACAACAGCAAATAAAAAGAGCAGAAACAAAGACGTCCTCAAAAAACAGGAAAAAATGAACGAATGAAGGTTGGTATTGGTATCAGTTTCATCACAGGTATCATATTTGTCCATCCATCCATATCCACTTTTTTACTTATTTACTGGTGAAGAAAGCTAAAAAACAGTTTGTTCGTTATAAGCAAACTTAAAAGCCTTGACATCATAAAGCACTTCGTTCAATGAAAGAGAAATGAATTCATTTTTAGTTTGTAACCAGTAACCGGACTTGATTTTTTCTTTTCAGTTTCATTTCATACATTATTATGTCCAGCGTGTGCAACAATTTTCTTTTTGCTCCATGTCTGCTTGCCAATGCCAATGCCAGCAATAAAACATTTGACATGATAGACCAAAAATATCTCTGTAGATCTTGCGTACAAAGAACTGCTGTTGCTCCCCAAATCTTGCGTGGTCTGTTGAACTAAATTTGCTGAAATAAAAGGAGAGACAGAGAGATGCGACAGAGAGACGAGAACTAGGCGTATAGGTACGTGTACACAAAATGCAAGTAATAAAGCACTTTGAACAACCAGCAGCAGAGTGAACTTTGTCGTCTGTCACTATTGTTGCTAGTTGTAGTCAACACAGAAAACAATATCTGGCATAAGAATCTATGAAGTACGTAAAAAGCCTTTGCGTTAGAATAAATGAGAGACATATACAACGACGTTGTTGCGGTAAAGTTATCTTTTTGTCAAAGTAAAGCACACACAACAAAGTTGTAGGAATTGCTTATAATGTTGTGTTTCTTGTAAGCATAGTCTTCTATCAGTTTCTAGTAATAAAAAAACAAATCAAATTAATGAGCTGTCCAACTCGTAAATTTTCTCCACTAACAATCTATTTCTGTCGTTTTTTAATTCTTTGCCCAATACCACACACACACACTACTACAACAGGAGTTGTGTACAAAGATACGTACCTACCAATGCATTATGCATGCTAGCCAACCTGTATCAATGTACTTTTTTGATGTTTAACCTTATGTAGATCACTGCCATGATAGAGCAATTTTTTCCGTGTTTTTCTGGGTTGTCGCCATTTTATGCTATTTTACAAATTTTCGTTTTGTTTCTGGATATCACTGACAACTGTGTATACGTACAAGGAATGTGCATTGTATTTTTGATTTTATTATTATGCATGCACATTTTGAGTACAGACTGGTCTAAGGTTTGCTTTTGAGTAAATCTAACATTTCAGTTTAGTTGGGAACGAATGTGGCTAACGGAGAATAATTGTAATGTTGTTTCAGCGTTACAGCGTTTACAAGGTCAACCGTGTTTAGGCTACATTACAGAGACAGTTTTTGGAGTATGTCAACAAGAGATTTGCAAACAAGCAGACAAGGAGGCAAGACAGCATAGAAGTGGCGCAAACGTCGTTTTAGACTGATTAATAGTCCTATATAATCGTAAACTATAACGGGGATTGTCGAAAACTTCTTCCGCTACGAATACAAATATTTATACTGCCTACATATTTTATAGTATTACGCTTGAAACTCCATAATCCCAGTCGAAGTATCACTTTACCCCAGCGATCAAGACGATGCATAGGTAGCCTAACAAAAAGTTGTTTAATCAAACAACAGAAATGCTTGTCGTCTTATCAGCACACACGGTATAATGTGTAATTTGACTGTCATTGTTAGCCTGAGTGGCTACTAACAAGCGTTTCTTGTAAATGACAATATTTTTTTTAATTGACTAACAATTTTAATTACACGCACACGAAACGCGCTGAACTAATTTTTGCAATTACACACGAACCGTATTAATATTTACACAAGCCGAAAAAATGGAAATACATGTGCAGATGGTTTATTTGGTATGAAGAAGGCGTGTTCCATGATAAATGAATTGCTTTTCTGCACCACTAACGTTATAATTTGTTTTTGTCATTCCTTATTTGCGAAGATGAACGTTAATTTGCAATTTTATCGACAAGGGATGAAAAATTTGCCAACGCGTGTAATCATGAAAAGTAGGTAGTCTAGATTACCAGAAGCAGCAAGCAAAGGCTGTAGTAGTAGTAGTAGTAGTAGAAAGAAGACATCATCAGAGAGGCAAAACTTGACCAAAATTCTTAATAACATCCTACCTAAATGAGTTTTTTGTGTTTCTTACAAACGAAACTACCTAAGTTAACTGCTCAAGTTAAAGTTGTCCAGCTGAGCGAAATAGATCAAGACTATAAATCATATTGCAGTAAAAGTGATTGACATGCAGGAATTTGCATGTTTGCCAAACAGGCTGGTGTTGTAAAGGCATTCGAGCATGTCGGCGGTATACATCAGTGACCAATCAACCGTAACAAGATCAAAAAATTGATCTTCTACCTCTCTTCTCACTTACCCCGTACGGTACCATTATCATTAGAAAAATGCTGCATATTTTATTCTTTCAGCAAAGTCAAGTAGCCGAATGATTAACTGTTTATGTTGAAAATTGGTTAGAAAAGTGGCAGAGATCTGGAGCAATTACTGTCAACACCTTGTTCTAACTACCTCACTTTTTCTTACTTTGCCATTCACCAGATAATTTGTATTTTTGCTCGCTTTTTGCACACACTTGTTCACATAGGGCCAAGTATACTTGAAATTGGACACATCTCAATTATATTTTTTTCCAAATATGATTGTAACAAAATGACTAAGCAGTCATACACAAAAATGATCTAGGAATAATAAGCAACTGTACCGTCACAGTCACCTTATTATTTAAACTTAAATGGAGCTGACATCATCGCTTTATGCAAATAAAAATAATTATTGCATACGTCGTATGCTTTCGGACTGACTATGCGTTACAATAATGGCGTTGACGACTGCTGATATAAGTAATGGGACCATTTTTTGTGTGTTTGTCAGTGTTTGGACACCTTTTACTAGTCATGCAACTGATATCTATTCCAATCAAACTCACGCATGGGCACAAACGGAGTCTGGAAAAAGACGGAAATATTTTACATAATTGACATATTATTAAAAATTCCATTCGTCATATTTTTCAATAAATAATAATCAATAACAATAACATTTTTATTACTTCTTTTTCGTCGTCGTCATCATCATCATCATCATCATCATCATCATCATCATCATCATCATCATGATCGACACTCACGCGGTACTTATATAGACCATATCTTTGTGATCAAACCACATTCCACCATCATGTCCAAGTAGTCATGATCCGCACCACCACCCGCTAATTAACATATGTTATGCAAACAATAACTAGATCAATTTTTTCACTCTTCTCTCTTTTTATTCTCTTCTCCAGAATGTATGCTCTCTACACGCAGACACACACGGTAGATATTGTTGACTTCCATGATTGAAATCTGGATGAGCTGAATATAATTTCTAGGAAAAAGCATTACTCTAGAACTGTCATCATATTTACTTGGTCAAATGGTTTATGTGGTCAAATAATCATGTTGTCCGTATCGAATTACACTTCTTGTGTGCAGTTAAATTGCACGTCCAAAAATTTGACTACCTGTCCAATACTAAATACTACCTACGCTGCCACCACAACCATCATACCACTTGGACCAATATATGTTTGAGACCCAAAAACAAAACAACGGAATTTGGAGCGTCTGTAAAATGAACAACAGCTAACTACATTGACAGTTTTAAGTTTCTCGTCTTTCTTTCAACTTCTACGTGGTTGTGTATGCGTGATGCATGTAAAACACGTCAAACGAGGAACTTAAAAATGATGATCAATAACTCATTTATAGATTTGATATTGATATTACTCACCGCACCACTACCGCTGCTACATCGACCATTTTTTTCTCGAGTACACAATTCAGCAATATATACAATCAAGTAATGGGTAAATGCTAATAAATTATTAAGTACTACGCAAAGCAGACGCAACAAAGAAAACGAAACGAAAAATCTGACATGATGATGATCATGTTGTTGATGTCACATTTTTTCTAGAATAACTAGATCGATTGATTCCATATTATTTGCATCATCAAAAAACATGTGTGTCTGCGTGCGTCTTTTGAGTCTTCGCAACTTATCATCGCACTTGACATGTGTACTACAAGCCAAGCGCAAGCGTCACAATAAAACACTTTTGTGTAAGTTGGAGAGGTGGACTTTTTTGGAACTAACGTGGTATAGTCCTCATTCGCTCCTCTCTGGTTTCAGAGAAATAACTGCTGCCCTTATTGCCAACACGGACAAAACACAAAACGTTTAAGTATATTAAGTACAAGTACGTATACACGAACATGTGTGTGTGGTACCTTTTATCAGACTTCTTTTCTTGTTTGAAAAGAAATATTTTATAAATAAATTTCAGACAATTAAATAACAATGCCATGCAGCCAAAACTTTCAGGTTTGATTTTGTTTTTTTTATTTAATGGAACCATGTGTCAGTCTCCCTCTCCCATGTACATGACTACTACAACGGGTGTGGTCAGAGCCATCATATTAATACAACAATCTTGCCACAAACTGTCGTTGTTTTCATTATTTCGTTGTTACCACCACTCTGCTCCTGAAACACGATTGATCGACTGGTAATTCCTAGAATTCCACTTTGAAAATGACAAGCTTTAAAAAAAACTACCATCACCACCACGATCCATCCCAGTCTGTCGCCGCTGCCGTTGTTAGTAAAAGGTATCCTACACATATAGTCATCATCACAGAAGAATTAAATCTTAATGAGATCTCCAAAGCTGACGTGACTTCCTGTACTCAACCCAATAGTGATTTCCAGTAGAGGGACTTTATGAGATATATAAAAAATGATGATAACACTTTTGCTATATTCCTTTTTTATTGTTCTTTTCACATCATCATCATCCTCATCATCATCATCAAAGTTACTGCTGTAGTAACTTACTTAAACCAGGCTCGAATCACGTCAAAAATATGATATAATAATAATAAGCAACATTACAAGATTTTAGGTACAAACCTGCCAGTGATAAAACCGTCAATAGCCAAAAGGGCTGCTGCTGTTGTTGCATAACAGATTTATTGCGGGGCTTTTCTTGCACTGCACGGTGCGCTGCTAATTGACATATGTTTGACTTGTTCTAGACTACTGTTAGTATGGCCTGAAAAAGTAAATTATTATAATCATGTCAGTATATTAGCTCCATCCCTCAAATGACTGTATCATTGCATCGAAGAAAAAGCGTAGCAATCACCGTTTACATTACACCTACATAGGTAGGTGGTAGGTGCGTTATTATTATAATAATTCACTGGATACCAATTTTGAATAAATGGCTCAAGCTAATAATTTTTTTGATGCTCTTATTTTAAAATCCTCCTCGTTTTGCACCAAAAAGGCTGTGCATTTTTTATTGAGCCTCCTGTGCAACAAGCTTCATCATTAATATGACAGGCATAAGGCAGCTTTTCTGTGCATTTTTGCCAAAATGCCTACGGTGTATGATGATGACGGTGACGACGATGACGATGGCGGTAATAAAAAAAAGTGCACAAAAATTGACTTACATCTGTCTTGTTGACTTGGGCATGGCAGAGCATTATTGGGCATATCTAACGAATAGCGAAGATCAAAGGCACGTTACGTCCTTCTGCCCTATAAATGTGGTAAAGAGTCATCATCGTAGTTATTACAAAAAAACGTCTTGCTGCATCCATCCAGTATACATTACTCACTGCTGCTTACTGCTTCAAAATGAAACAAATAATGTATTCATTCTGGCGCATATACGGTGTCGTCGTATGAACGTCTCTGCGTATACATAACAAAATCTAAATTATTAGCAATAACCATCCTCATCATCATCGTCGTCGTCACCGCGTCAGTCCACCTTTTTCCATCCCTCTCAACCAGCAATACATACCTAGACATCCAATATTCATCCGCATCATCAATCCTCTTTTTTCTTCACTTTTAACAATTTTCTACTTGAGTTTACAACCAACATATCCAACGTGGAGCATTGTATGCGAATCATGACGATGATGATAAGGATGACTTTTCCACTATCTTCCAATCTATCTTGTACGTAATTTAAATTAGTCCCAGCAACCACATTTTTGCATCTCTCCTTGATCTTCTGAGTGGAGTTTTTTCAACCCCTACACGTTCCTACACACATGTCGAATGCGCAAAAGAGGCATTAAGAAGAGCATTTATTAACCCTATTGGTTTCAAGAGGATGATAGGATGATACCTACGATGACGATGAAAACTACGCTACAGTAACAATAAAAAACAGTAATGATAACAGTGTGCATTACATTGTGTAAATCTTTAAATGCAACAACCAGATTACAAGGGATATACAATAGTTTCTGATGATGATCATGATCCTATCGGCATCATCATCTGAATCCCTTCTGAATGCAAATGAGATAGATGAGACGTCGTCGACGACGACAAGAAGGATGATGATGATATTGATGATAACGATAGGAGGATGGAGATGAGGGGGTAATAGTGTGTGTACTAGTGGTAAACTACTAAATGGTGAAAAAGTGAGCAAAGTAGTGGCAATAGAAAATAGTGGATGGCTACTACTGCTGCTATTACTATTATTAGTAGTACAATAACTACTAGCACCACTAGGTCCATTTTTTGTCAAGCTACCTCTGTAATAAAGCAGCCGTTGGTATACATTTTGTTCGGAATATTATCGTAAACTGAAACTAAACTACCTTAATCATCATCATCGTCAACATCATATCGCATATTATTAACCATTCCATGAATGAAAGAAGACGACGGGCACAACGACGGATGAAATGGATAAAAAGTGTATAGTAAAGTGGAGATAATAGTTTAGTGCTGCTACGACGGAATGCAGCGTCATCCTTGTCATTGTTTAGAGTTGTGTGTGTGTGTGTGTGTGTGTTTTGCGATCATCTCAATCTTCATCGTCATTTCTAACCACACCAACAATAATAAACGTAACGTGAGACAGATTTTTTTGTAAGACGTTCTGCTGATGTGTGCATTGTTCTTAATGGAAAAAGAGCGAGGATCAAGCGAGAGAGAGAGAGAGAGAGAGGAATTCATAATATTGGAGTAACGCTTAAAATTGGGGTTGGTTTGGTTGGTAGATGGTTTTAATAGTTAGTACTTAGGTCAGTTGTGATCCCACCCTTCGCGTCAGTATTCATCTGTGGAGGAAACACGCACATGCGTGGAGACAAGTGCGGAGACTGGCTACTTCTGCTGCTGCTAAAGCTCTTGTGTTGAAAAACATTGGAAAGTAAAATTTTATTTTATAGAAAGATTTTTTAAAAAAAATATCGGGGCTGACTTCTTAGTCGGTGGCACGGCTTGTAAACAAAGTATTATTGGTGCTGTTGTGAAAATTTAAAAAAAAAATCAAATCAAAATAATTAGGAACTTTCTTTACGGAAATAAAAATCAAGTTCAAGGACATTGATACATTCTATAGACCTTGAAGTGCCGGAACTAAAAATTGAAAAGAAAGGTGGTTGTGTTTTTAATGCAACGCCTGTGTTTAGTTTTGCAGTTTAATTAAATTTTAAATGTAAAAATTGTCATAAATTATTCTTGACATTACTCTTGCTGTGTTCTGGTGAATGTGTTTTCAGTGGTAGCATTTTCTCTGCTGAATAAAGGAGAGAGAAAATGAGTTTCCTGCAAGCATTCAACTTTTCCAGTCCTTTTCAAACTCTGCCAAATTATGGCGGATATGGGGTCACGGGTGGGGGAGTGGTCCAACCGTATGGGCCCTCGCCAATACCTAATAGGTTTTCACAAACAGGGGTAGCCCCTACGGGAGCATCCCCATTGACGTACACAACCGCTGCAAATAATCTTCTTGTAAATCAAAATCCCCAAAGCCCAGCGACAGCAGCCGCAGCGCAACTTCAAATTCCACAATCCATTGTGCCAAATTACAATCCCAACGCACCTACCGACTACTATGGGAATCCAAACGAGAATTATGCAAATCAGCAAGCTCCAATCCCTCCAGAATACCAGCAACAACAACAAACAGTTCAACAACAGCAGCAAATTCAGCAACAACAATTGCAACTTCAACAACAACAACTGCAGCTTCAACAACAGCAACATCAGCTTCAAATTCAAGGTCATAATTTGGTCAAACTGAAGCCACATGTGCTTCAAGTAGTACCTGAGGAAGGGCAGCAACGTTCCCGCAACCGCGACGACAACAAAGACGGGTTTGATGTTATAATTCAGGATTCGAACAACAACGGCAGTGCAGAACAAGTTGCCTCTGCCGAGATCGATCCAAGCCTCCCACCGACACAACAGCCACGAAGGGGACGAAGAAGGAATAGGAAGCCACCACATGTGGTCAGTTATGCCCCTGTTCAGCATGTAGAATATTACGCTCCCTTGGGAGGTCATCACGTCCAACTCCATTCCTCCTCCAAAAAATTTTCCTTGCATGAGGTTATCGATGACCCAAATGCACATACTGGTCAGCAAACTACACAATTGAATGTCAACGGAGATGGCCAAGTATCTATTAATCCCGCGGGAACTCGTGGTGCGAGTATACCAAACATTGGTAACGGTGGCCCAAACGTCAATAATATTTCCGGGGGTGAGTCCAACACGAGAAGCCGCGGAAGTGCTGCTGGCCCAGGTCCATCAGAATTTGGCATTAGTGGTCCCCAGCCTCAGCAACAGCCACCTTCCCAAAACATTGTTGACAGCACTTCTTCGAGCTCCGGGGCAAACGGTAACACAAATATTGGCCGTGCTAACGCTGATAGTGTGCCAGATATTAGCGATAATAGTGGTAGCCGCAACGCTGATGACGATGACTCCACAGTCCTCAGTAGTGATTCTAACGTCAGCGACGTTGAAAATTTAAGTAATAATAATAATAATGGCAACAATAATGGTGCTGCCAACAACAATCAACAAAGCCCTGCTGTTCCTCCAACTTCTTCCTCTTCTTCACCATCATCTTCCTCTGCTGGATCAGAGAAATCACATGAAAAACTAAGAGTAACTCCAATTCAAGGACCCATTTACGCCAAGGATGGAATGGCCCCAGTGGTCCCACTCTACTCTTACCCATCCGTAAAGAATGGAACGTTTTATCAAATTCCGGTAAGTGCACAACATAAAAAATGACCACATAGCCAAATAAATAACCACATGGAATGGTATAATGGAGTCGGCTCTAATTCTAACGCATGAGTATTTAAAAAATGGACATAAAAATTTTCAATTTTGCCAACTGCAAACCACAACATCTTCACTCATCACAACCACCACTCCACAGCCCCAAATTTAATCAAGCATAAACGGGAAGAATGCATAGTTCCAGGAAGTTGTGTAAAATTCTCCAGTAACAAAACAATAGCACCGCTTATCAAATGACGAATAAAAGTATTACCTCATATCTCAATCAAACATTTTTGTCATACCAAACAGCACGAAATTTTCTGGATGGGTTGGTGGTGCGGTGGCGGTGATGATGACGCCGATGATGATGTGGGTTGTGCCCTGGAATTTCAATTTTCAATAGCGTCTTACAAACAATGACGATGATTTATCATTATGCGCTCTGTCAAATTGATTGATCGTTATTGGATTGGAGGTGTTCATTTCAACCATCAAAAGTGTGTACATCATTTATTTTCGAGGGAGTTGTACTACTAGAACAAACAACCAGCATTACAGTTGCGTTTTATGATGGGCTCGTAATAAAAATGATATACGTACTCTGCTACTTCAAACAGACATATTAGGAGTTAAGTATGCATGACATGATATGGTAAGATGGCAACATAATCGTTATTTATGGTGATTGCCTGATTGGCTGGCAATAATACAGAAAGTTGAGGATGATGATCATGACTATGGCTGCGATGCTGATGCATTGTTGGAAGTTACAAACTTTTCCAAACAATCACAATTTAGTATTGGTTGTTTGTTTCAATTGTACAGTCTGTCGTACGTATGCTACCGACGACGATGGCTCTGTAATTGTAGCACAATGGCACAGGCACATGACTTTGCTCTGCAGAGTAAAGCGCAGCCGATCTGTTTCTACACACACGAACGAATTAAATCGGCATATCAAAATAAGTTGCTTTGCACCACTACCATCATCATATACATGTAACAATAATAACAATGAAAGATTTTTCTCAGATTTTTGTTCCGTCGTCATATCGGCTACTGGCTCCTGTTCGACTAGCTTTACCTTGTGGGATGATTCAAATCTACCAAATGTTGGATCTCGTGTTAGCAATATCATAATAATAATCATATCACCATCATTGTTGTCATGATTGTCGATCGAAGTACATCATGTCTCCTGTCACATATTCGTCCTCTTATAAACACTTTCCCGTTTTCTATCACTCAGCAAATGTGATTGTACATTTGTAATACAGACAGACATTCATCGTCTTCAGGCTGTTATTGTGTTGGCTCACGGCGCTACCATAATTGTGCGCACCCACGTGCCCCTCTCTCTCTCACACACACACACATACATTTAACTACATAACTCATTTATATTTTTTACATTGAAAAGTATAAATATTATTGCTACAATATTATTTATTTTATTCATCTTTTATTAATTTAGACAAAGTCATACGCTCTCTCGTGTAGAGATGACAGAGTTTGGTAGGTACACATATAGAACGTATACATTTTATTGGGGGTTCAGCGTAGGTTTAAAAAATGTAAAAATACAAGGAGGAATAAAAAACGATTATTTTTGGCTGTGATCTTGATGATCACTGTCATCCTTTTTTGCACACAAATGTTATAAATATTCAGTTTTGGAATTTCCAGACGATCATTATTGGAACGGAACCAAGCATCATTATGTTACACGTTGCATATTCTTCTTTTAGAACAAAACTGCCATTCACTACAACGTTCAATTACGAGTGACTACTTAGACGTTTCAACAAATAAAGACAATACACGCTTTTTAAAATTGATATTAAATCTCAAAAGGGTAAGAGGGCAAGAGACACGGGGATGAGTAAGCTTAATGATGATTAGGTGATAGGCAAAAGACAATAAACATCTTCGTTACCCTTTATTGCTCACTGCTCACCTGGTCGCCACCAGCACTTTATTGGATTACATATGTAAGTATGGTGCCGTAGGCAGGCATTTTTTGCATGCATGACTCATGGTGTTCGCTCAACCTAGACTTTACGATAATTGATTCTCATTCTCTTTCAAATAATGGCTATTTTATCTGCTTCCTTTTGAAAAGCATGACTTGGTTCAGTGATCCATCATTGTCAATGCAGTGCCATTGTCACCCTGTCTCACCCTTCTTTGAAGTATTGACAACCGGAACAATTTCTCTAGTCTTTTCGTGTGGACAAACCAATAAGTAAACTGGTAGTGAATACCTACACATTAGAAGGTCTGTTTCACACACACCTTTATGATTTATGCATACTTTCTACTAAGCCGTGAGTACAAATTCAAAGTGCTAATAAGTGTTAAATAAATTGCGTAAGGCAGTGAAGGTAGGGTTGGTCGTCTTGAATCGAAACAAGTATCAGTGTTTTAGCAATTTTGAGCTCGCAAGCCCATTACCCAACACAATAAACAGCACACGACATAAAAGCAACCACACGCAGAGAGTATCAGTGTACATTTGTTAGGCTAATTGTTTCATTTGCAATTAAAATTTTAATAAAATCCGAGAACTTGTCCTTTGATAGCTTGGTTTGGGCTTAATGTTTGGAGGGGATTTCAAGAAAAATGGCGTGCGTGTGAAGCTGTCCCTTTCTATGGAAAATATGCATAAACACAGAGAGGGCTGTGCCGTGGGTATACCTTTTGGACTTTTTCACCTTTTCAATCAATTTGTCATCACCTTGTCATGATCGACATCATAAGATCCCTTTTATTACTTCACCGCATGGTATTTGACCTTTTCTTGTTTATTCACGATATTTTATCATTATTTTTGCATGACTTGCGGTTCTCAACAGCAATGGGACGTGTTTAAGTTACTCTGTCAGTGATTTTACACTCCGGGCAAATAGAACTTTAATAATAACTAATCTGTCCACCTAAAGAGAAAAAATTTATTGTCCTCTAATCTCTCCTGCATCATCAAGCTTTTCATTTAATTTGATTCCAAATAACTGGTAGTAGTGCTTTGTTATGAACAAATGCTTTGCTAGCTGAATGTGCAAAATTTAGTTGACTTTAGTATACATTATAAATTATAAAGGTATGAAATAAAAGGAGGAACCTCGGCTTTTCAACGAGTCAATCAAAAACTTTACGAATATTGACAGCATCACAACTACAAGATTTCGTTCTTAATTTTATCCCTACTAATCATTCATTCATACTTTTTGTACGGTGACTGTTGATTGAGAAACTGCTTGCGTACCCAGTTGGTTTTTAATTTTGTTTTATGCCACCACATCTATTGACTGTTTTAAAGCTTTGCAAAGTTGAACGTTTATTAACAAAATAAAAATGCGCTTTAACAAATTTGCTTCGTTGCTGTACATTTTCACACTATCATACAAGACAACGCTTTTTTATTTGTTTTTCGGCTTAACGATGATGAGCTTCTGCGCTGGTGGTTAGTCGTTCGGTCCGTGGCAACTTGAATTATGCATGCATAGATTTTTTATTGACTTGTTATTATGTATTAAAGACGATCGTAATTTTGGCGAATAAAAAGTCGGCTGACACCTCTCTTTCCATGAATCCAATGATTATGTCAACTCCAGCAATAGAAATGCCATCCTAATATCAAAGCTCGCGTAACATCACGATCTTTTGAGTAAAATATGTGTATTTACTCACAGCATTCTTTCTGCAATACGGAATCAATAGACTTCAAATCACCCATCATCATCGTCATCATCATTTTATAAAAAGGCAGTATAAATGACAAACGTTTATTTTTAGCGAACCAGCTCATGAATCATTTTTTTCTGTGCCTTGTTAGGGAACATTAAAGTAGTTGATCTGTAAATGCCAATTGATTTTTATAAAGGCATTTTTACCATTTATCCTCCCTTTCCATTTCTTGTCAGATCGGATGGTCACGGCACTGCAAGCACTTTTATAATCATCTTTCCCAAGTTGATAAACCAACTAAACCATAAACGCCACTTGATCATCAGTGTTTATTTGCCACGTCTCATTACACGCCGTCTGACAATTCGTAATTCAAAAAAGCACAACCGTTTTTTGTTTGCTCATGTTCATAACATTATAATAACTATTCGTACGAAGACTCATATTATTCAGGTAGACCGCTGCGTTCAGGAATGCAAGAAACAACTCAGCGTTTGTAGCTTTAATAAAAAAAAGAGGGACGCGCCCATTACATTGTGCATTACACATGTCTTGTGACCATTATCGTTGTCGGAACATTTCTTTGTATTTGATCAACTTGCTTAATTTTAGTAAATTTCAATTTTCGTACATCCAAATGCACAGAAACGCGGTTTTTTTGTCACCCAGAATTAACCAAACTGCATATAAATATATCAAGCTCTCAGACCAAATCCTGGTCCTAAGAATGGTCTGAAAAGAGTAGCCAAAATATAAATAAAATTGGAGGAGAATTGAGAGTGACACATTGACATATACACCTACAGTTTAGTGTACATATGAGCAGACAGGATCGTCATCTTTCGTTTGATGTAAATACACATACAAAACCAAGGCACAGAAGATCTTATTATCACTTGATATTACGTGTGGTACTGGTAGTGGCGCTGATGAACAAGGGACATATGTTGTATATACTAGTGTATGATGTTCTTCGTGGAATAAAACTTTAGTTTTATTTCTGACAAGACACATTCATATTTTGGAATGCAGTGGCACAGTAGGATGTCTTGTACCTACAGAAAACACTACAGATATTTATGATTACACTCGTTTACAACCGTTCAAAAATGAATGTTTTATAGCTTTTATACAGTAGGAAATAAATGGCCACAAAATGCAACTCATTTAATTGCAATAATAAAAGGTCTCCCCTCAATGATCTTGATCTTGCAGAAAAAAATACAACAACGTTTCTTCGAGTAACACTATTGGCAGGAGTCCGTGCATTCACGTACTGCCAAAACCTGTCATGTATTGTTGTATGGTGTACACTTGCATTGTGCCATTTATTGAAGAAAATGGCTTTATGTGTGCTGTTAATTTACTGATAGGAATAATCGTATTGTTTGCTTTGATAGGAAATAGATCCCACTTTGTTCTTCTAATCATGCAAGTAGGGATTTGGTTGCTTGATCGAGGAATTATTATGTACCTATTAGTTAATAAATATGCGTGTAGGTTTTCGGCTGCTATTTCTGTCCAAGTTGTTCTATGTGCAGCAACAGCAACAACAACAGCGAAGGTATAGCAAATATCGTTCTTACCACGTTACCAGTACCCTTGTCGTTATCAATCCGATTTATTTATTGACATTATACGGAAGTAATAGCACCTGGCAGGCTTGATAATGCTGTTATGTACAGTCAATATATTATGTTGCGTTTTTTGTGGGGGAAGAATACGCACACAAACACATACGCATACGCATAAACAATCAAGAACGTATATGGTAGACATGGACCGAAAGATCATACTATTGTGTAGCTCTCAGGTGTGGCCTGGTATTTCCGGATTAGTAAGGCATAAATAATATTCCATCTGTCACGACTCATGAAATTAATAATTTATCGAAATTACAACTTGTATTTACTGTTGATGACTTGAGAGACGGGAAAAAACCAGCAATAACAACAACTGTATTTTTTCCATACTCAGTTACAAATAGCGTGTTCATAACGTTTGAACAGCAGATATGAGATAGATGTAGTATAATGTATTCTTTTTTCTTCCCGTAACTATTTAGGATCCACTCGAGTGAGCAGTGATATAACCATAACACATGTTGATGGTGGACCAGTTTGGGGTTTTGGTACATGGAAAATACGCTTGATTTCTTGGTCGGTCACGGGAGCACCAAGTCACATTTTGCTCTCTTTATTACATCTCTCTCTCTCTCTCTCTCTCTCTCTCTCTCTCTGTATATATACAGAGATATATTTGTTGGCTTTGGCATATTTGCATTGCTCTCGCAATAGTCGCAATCCTTCTCGGCTACAACTTCATTCCAGTTCACTCACAGCATGCTTTCAGCAGTTTGCAAGCGCAGGGAGATCACGATGCTTCAATCAATATAAGTTATGATGATAATATACCGATCAGGTTCTCTCACGATTCCATCACAAGTTATATATGGCATTGTTAAAATGAAATTGTGTAAAAATTCATTTTAGTTCGTACCTACTATATATTTAGGGACCAGAGGGACTCTCTTTCGTCGTTGGTAAATGCACTAGTAGATCTGGGAGAGCTGTTTATGTGCTTACATAAACACATTATATATACGTGTGTGTGTAAGTTATTAAGCTAAGTTATTGTAAAAGCGATAATATCTGATAAAAAATAACTTTGTAGTAGGTACGAACATAAATCTAAATGGAAACGGCATCTGTGTGTGGACTGATAGTCGTTTTCTTTCAAATTTCAGTCCATGATCTGATGTTGGATAAGGTCTTGTTGCTTGTAAAACTGGTTGTTTCATCCACACTGTATGGGTTATAAAGTTTGATTAAGAAAGTATGTTATTTGTGGGAAGACAAGACATTTTCACATTTTTGCTGGTATTCTCATCTGATGACTTCACTCACCATTTGCCTTTTTAACAGCCTGTTTTTAACGAACACATCAGGACAAAGAGAAAAAAACCGACCACCTGTGAAAAATTTTCGATCATTTTGCTGGAACTCGTTACAGCTATTTTTTCGGTAGTAGCTCCATCTCCGTTTTTTCTATTTCACAAAAAAAACAACGAGATGTCATAAAGAGCAAAACATTCCTTGTACCCAAAAACCATTCTTTGCACTTTTGTTCGACACTTTTTTGCAATTCTATACTGATATACGGAACCAGTAGTATATGAAGTGACTTTACAAAACACCCATTAAAACTCATCCGTCAGAATTGAGCCACGTTTAAAATATGGAACTCATTTAGTTTCTCTCACTCATGTTTTTCTCTAAAACTGTATAATATGTGCATGTAAGCAATATGTCTTAAACGACGGCCAGCATAATAGCTTACCGTTTGATAAAAAACAGATTTTTTTCTACTGACGGGCAAATAAGCGTTTACGATTAAACAGTAATCGTACAACAATAAACGTGAAACCCATTATTATTGGTGTGGTAGCTATAATAGCTAGTTTACTCACGATCTCTCGTCTTTTGGGTGTGGAAATTTGGAATGAAATTAGTTATTATTATTTTGTCTTTTTAAAGCTTCGCTTCTTTTTTCCATAGACAATGAATAATAGTAATTCAGTCATGAATCAATTTGAACATGGCTGTATGTAGCCAGCCCGCATTATCCAGCGAGCGCAGTAGTATATTGTAGGTTACGCAACCAAATGATTCAATAGCCCACCGAGTGTAAGAATCCATGCTGGGATTATTTTGCTACTGATGATGATGACAATGGTAAAAAATGCTGTACCATAATAATGAATGCTTCTACAGTTTTATATATTTTTACTTCCAACAACAACATCGACGACGATGAGGATGATGATGGCGACGAAGGTGTTTGGCCTCTAAAATAACAATACGCTAATGCCCTATTCACTGCTATCATTATGATGTGATGATGAACTCATGATGAACATCTCAATGAGCCGAGTGAGCACTTTAACATACCTAAAGATCTAAAAAATCATTGTCGTGGCTCTACAACAGTGCAGCTGCTGCTGGCATTTAACTGAAATCTCTCTGAAAAAATTGGAAATAGTAGTTAGTTTGCTCACAATATATACTATTATGCCTACCATGATCATCATGAGGTGATATCATGGAAAAGATTGCATTATGGAAATTTGTATTAACACAAAAAGACAGAAGATGATCAGTTTATCGTTTCACTTGGTTTAGTGGACTATCATCGTACCGCACTTGATGTTTTTTTATTAATAACGTGGTTACTTACTGGTTCCTTGCCTCTTCTTCGTCTTGTTCATCATCATCATTTTTATTTTTGAGGGCTATCCAGTCTTCTGGTAATTCAAGTTGCAGATTAAAAGAAGATGCTGGTAGTTGTACTCACACTCGCTGTCTCAGAAATGAAGAAGGTCTCCTTTTTATTTTTATTTTGATTGCACAAAGTAATATATAAATGCCACGTTGTGTGTAAAAATGCTTTGTGTATGCCTGCTACTGCCACTACTACTGTACGGCTACTATATTATGATGATGTTGATGAGCCATTTGATATTCTTATAAGTAGAAAAGGGTGACGACGACGATTATTAGCGTTGTTCCCCCAAAAAGTATAAAAGTACGTTTGAAGTATTTTTTGCTCACACAATGTTATCCAGTTCAGCAGTAGGAGTCAGAAGCCCTGTACGTGAAAAAAGAATAGTCTGACGAGTATGACGCAGGCGACGCATTAAGCGCGTTATAAATTTAGCTTCTTTTGTTGCTCAATTTATTAAATAAACACGTTATAGGTGGTTTACAATAGTACACATTCCACTGGTCTAGAAAATGGTCCAGAACCCAGACGAAAGCACTTGACCAAAAAAAGTTTACAAGTACCTGTTGGCAAGTTGTAGTGGTAATGCAATAGAAGTATTCAAATGGAATTTTTTTCTAAACTTTTGCGAAGGAAGGAAGTCGTTTCGGTAAAGAAATTTACAAAGAGGAAGCCGTGCTTTAGTTGAATTTATTTTGTCATGATGACTAGCGTTTTTAGAAGAAAATCCAGGTAGCTTGCCATAAATGGGATGTGCTTCTTTGTTGGTAATTGTTGTGTATTTTTGGGCCTGTAAGGCAACAATGCATTTCCTTACTGAATTTATAGTGACGCTGTTGTTTTCGTATTGTTGTAGTAAAAGTTTATGATTCATCGAAATATTGCCGTGTCATCTTTGTGTAGTGAGTCGTGCTAGGGAGTGTGTGTGACTGCACTGATTTGCATTTGCAGCACTCAGGGAAAAGGACTGTGATTTGGTGTTTGAAGCAGTAGTTTCTGTTTAATTATGGAGGTTTTAAGACTGAACCTGTGTCGCTCAATATCCATGATCATGGTATTTCTGAGACAGTCTCTTACCGACTGGCTTTTATAATTCCAGAGATAAAGATGAAAGTCCATAACTGATCGTTATGAATAAAAAATTATTATTTAAATTTTTTTCAGATTTTGTGGACTGCTTTGTCTTACGCTTTGGGACTGGAAATTCACGGTGAGATTTTGCGCGGATTGCCATGCATCAAGCGACTTAATCAACTGTACTGCCCCTCTGCCGGAACCAATTATCCTCTGTAAATAAAATACATTTGATTTTTATTGTTCAAACTTTTATAGCTAGTTGTATTTGATTCATTTGAAAGTTACGCGTGACATTGCATTCGTTATAGTGAAAAAATCGAAGGTTTCATTGACGAAAACAAGGCGCTGATCCGAAGAATGTACGGAGATTTCATAATGAGCTCTGAAGCCTACGTTGGTCCGCCTGGAGGTAACACACTGCGACGCTCGACCCGAGACATATTTGAGGAGGATGTGCCTGATTTGTTTCCATCTTCGGGTAAAAAGAGTAAAACTAAGCGATCTCCTCATCATAACGACAAACATTCTGACCTAAACTTGCATGCTGCACCGGATGATGACCACATAACGGTAACTCTACCAGGAAACGGGACTATGCCAGCGCATGTACGAGCGACGAGACAAACGGTAAATAATCGAAATGGAGGACCTAGCCAACAGCCACGGTCTAATCGGTAAGAAATCCCTGCTCTTCCTATTTTGTGCTTACAAATATTTTGTTATCAATATTTAATTATTCTGAACGATTTTCAAAACCTTCATTTGAACTTATGTAGGGTGGATTCGTGTGAATCAACTGTCGAAATTGTGACCCCGTATTGGGCTGCCAACAGCGGAGGTAAGGTCAGAGCCATCGTGAACACTCAACATTTCGAGCAAGCAATTCATCAAGAAGTTTGCAGACACACTTCTACTCGCCGATGCAGTGGAGATTGTGGCTGTGAGCAAAAGTACAAATGGCACAGGTTACTTGCTTACGATCCAGACAATGACTGTCGAGGAATTTTCATGGATTGGTTTTTATTCCCATCGTGCTGTGTCTGTAGATGTAATCCACAACAACAACAGCAGCAGCAACAACAACAACAAACACAACAATAATAATAAAGACGATAATTTTTTGGCATCACAATAAAAAAAAAATTTCACGGCAGTTGCCGAAGAAACTATGATATTTGCTCCACATAATGCATGTTGTCGTATTAAATGCAATATAATAATTTGTTGCATAACCTTTTTATATAAAAGTTGTACATATATTTTTTCATTTTATGAAGTTAATTAATCAATTTGCAATTTTGACTTTTTTTTGTAATTTTTCGCCAGTGTTTTGAATCGGCTTTACTGATTGTTGTTATTGTTGATGTGTGTGCTTTCAGTGTGTACGTGCACAATCTATTATATTATTATTATTATTTTGCTTGCTTTTTATTATCATGTTGCTGATGATGATGCAGGGCATGCTGTTTTTAATTATGAATGTTGAGGGGATTTTTTATGGTTTTACTTACGTTATTAAATTCAATGAATAAAAAAAGCACTTAAACGTTTAGAATTAGAATAAACAAGAATATATATTGTATAATTTTATAGTAGGTATGTAGTTTTTGTAGAGTAGTAGTTGAAATGATTTTGTTGCTGACACGCGAGTACTCTTTTATATAATGTCTTAAACAAATTAATTAATTTGTCAGTTTTAATGAGGGGTTCATCAAGAACATAAGAGTTATCAAAAAACGTATATGATTTATAGCTTACCGTTACACAATAACGCTTGATAGGATAAGTAAATTCTTTGTACACGTTTAGTGAGTAGTTATATACTTATATACACGACTTTTATTATCAACTATTATTTTTGTAAAAAAAAACTTAATTCATGATACGATTTATTTTAACTACATAACATAAACTTATATAATGTAATGATGATACCTTCATCTGCATTTCTTGTATAACCTATTATCGTTTTACTACTTTTATGATTGATGTTCTGTGAGATTATATTACACTTTTGTAATTGATAAACCTTCAACATTAATTTTACAATGACATGACTTGAAAATTAATTCCTTTATTTTTACTTTTTTTTTGTAAATAAACTATGTTTGATTGATTCATTGACTGTTTCCTGTTTTCGACTTGTTTTTTTGCCAAGTTATGTGGAGGGAAGACCTTTGTTGTCTCGCATTTCCCCAAACTTATTCCACATTGCTTTCTCTTTTAAGTTGAGTCGTCTCGCCCGACTTTCTGGTATTACGTGGTATACAATGTTTTCCACATTTATGTGTTTGTGCATAAAACTACAGTGACGGTGCTTCCGGATAGAATCATGATAAGATCGTGGCATTGAAGGAAGGGCAAACCGGAAACACTGTAAGCACCAAGAGTAAGGCCGATTTTTCCGTTTGTCTAAAACGTTTAATTAATATGACCATTTTGAGCTAATGTTTCTACATACCTTGAACTATACGACATATTTTTTAATTAACACTTTCAAGCAATCAAATTTTCATCATCAGAATATATTGTCTCAATATGCTTTGGTACCCTTGTAGTAGTCTCCGTATAGCAGCTCAGCACATAGGATACATTTATCGGCTCCTTTAAAAAAGCACTGTATAACTACAGGTTTGTAGTCTGGTTTAGCGATGTTAACCACGGGATGACTGTAGGTTCCAGGTCTGTAAATGTGGGTAAAATTATTTAAACAACTAATGGATCATCACCTAATATTTGAGCACACAAAATTACTTTTTGTTTGTCTTGTATTACCCCGGGCTATCTTTGTTCAATTCCAACAAGCCCTTCATTGCAGTTATGCAGGTGCACTAGAAGAGAATGAACTGGAGACTGAACATTGGGGATTTGAAAATTTCTTGACTATATAGGTAGGTGTAGGAATATGTACATACCGTTGCACTTCCACTCTCGCTCTGACATTGATAATCTTCCTATTACGATGTCTTGAAATTAAAGGTCTTGTAGCTTTTATATCTGGTTGATTGCAAATTGCTATGTTCAGACAGAATAAAATTATGATATCAAAATTCATTTCTCGGTAGAAAAATCTTCTCTAGCGTTTTTTGTCACGCATGTAAAATTCATGCATTAGTATGAGCTATGCAACGACTATAACGCTAACAGTTTGGTTCTGTCGTTTTTATCATTTTTCTTGTCATGACACATCAATTTTGTTAGATAGATTACCACTTTGCACATTTACAGTTGATAATATAACGTATAAAATACATTATAATAAATGGATGGGTGCACGGATGACTTCGATATGTTACGAACAAGCCATGCGAAGGAATCAAGCGGATTGATCTTTCAATTATTTTATGTCGTCGCGTGTTAGGAGCAAATGCTATTAACATAATGGTACATAGTAGTGAAAAGTGATAGCAACGATGATGGTACCCTGAATTTTCTCTTGTCAGCGTGATGAAATGCAATGGTGGGCTTCAACCATCAAGTCCGCCCTTATGCCGCATCGACTGAAAGTAGCTCATGCGGCCACGGTAGCGCAGCGATACAATTAACCTGGCAAGGGCACATGTAGTCTATTTATATGAATTAAGACTACGGCTATCTGTGATTAAAGATTATTTGATTTTTATTTACTAACGTTTAACTACACGGCTTCGGTTCCAATAAATAATAACAAAGCACAGAAAAATAATCAACATGATTCATAACTTCCTGGAAAAGGAATGGTAACTGCTTATATAAAGGTCATTAAATACTGTCATTATATGATTTGATGATTTGGAAATTTTAGGCCGAATATCGTTGCAATATAACGGAGTTTTGTAGTTAAAAGAAATACAGTATACAAGGTATATAATATATATCGATAAAACATTGTATACAAACATCACAGTAAAAGGAAACAACACATAAAACTTAAAATCAGTAATTATTTTTTGATCTCGTCCATCAGTCCTTCAAAAGTTTTAGCAAAGTCCGAATTAATATTATTTACCTGAAATATATTTTCAAAATAATGTGTCATTTAAATTTTTATACTTACTAGTTACAACTCTTATTTACATGTACTCAATAAAAAAATAAACAACTCAGTACCGTATAAAGCTCTAACGAACTGACGTCGGAAGCCACGACAGAACACGTTCCACGTGATCCAAATCGAAATATCACAGGCATTCCTGCTTCATCGTCTTCCCCTATGTCACTCTTCATTTTTGGATAAACCCCACCACTGCTGAAGCAGAATACATTTAATCGATTTTGGTACGCTTGAAGAACGCTGAAAATCATACTGACGAGGTCTTTGTTTAAACTTTGTGATAAAATCATGAATTCGTGATCCTTTCGTGCAGTCTAGCCAAATGTTAAAAATCATGTATTATAACTTCATCTGTCAGCACAAAAAATTAAATAGTGATGGTCAATGTTGAACGTTTAATAAAACTTACAAGAGGTATTAAAACAACAGCATCCCCTTTCGATATACCAAGTCCCAAGGCGAAATGTATTTTGATGAAATCAGACCAAAAGGACCTCCGCCATTTATCATAATACTGAAGGGAAATTTGATGCCATGATTCAAACGCTCCGACATAATGATGAGGATCCAGGACGCCATGAACATGAGGATGCACTTGACTAGCTCCGGCATGAGGTAAGCAATCCCACATCAAACTTGGAAAACGTTGACTTGGATCAGTGGTATAAGCTTTCTCAAACCACTGTTTGCTAGTATGAAGAAACAGATCTTGAAGCTGTAGTAGCGTCAAGTTCAAAGGGTAGTGCTGCTTTGGAAAGAACAAGGCATGGAATTTGGCCAACTTAAATGTATTAGAACAACTGGCTGAATATTCATTATCTATCCTGCCAAATGTATCTTCTGCTGTGTGGTCCTTATATTTACAAAAATCACAGTTTGGACGTGAAGTTTCAGTCAGATTTTTAATATATGTAAGCGGATCCACACTAGGCTTCGCAACAGGCCGTTTGGATCGAATCGGATTAATCACTGTTTCCTCATAGGTACCTTTATTCAATATTTTGTAAATGACCTAAATTCCATGTAAAAATTCCCAGTTACTTTAAAATAAATTATTTTGTACCAATTATAACCTACTACTACTGGTACTGTTAGCAAGCAATAAATAACCGACATAATAAACTAGTTTATTATGTTTACCTGATGATTGACCTGTTGAAATAATTTATCATTATTATCCAGCCATCCTTTCACCTCTATTTGAAATGGTTCAGGAAGAACAATTGGAGCATAAATTTCGTCTATTCCAAGAATGTTGTCGAAAATATCCCAGATTAATCTGCACCTATCAATGGTTGAAGTTTTCAGCAATTTAAGTTTCTTATATACATCAGCGATTGACCGACCAAGTTCACCAGCTTCCGTAGTGTAACAATTTTTCTGGTACCACTCCTACAATCGGAACAAAAAGAATACTTTTATACATTGGTGGTCGTGATTAGCAAGAAATTCATAGTAGTAAATTGAATCATTCTTAATGTTTTGTGTTACATCACTTACGAAAGAATCTGCAAAATCTTTGTTGATATGTACGTCAGAAGCTTTATGGCTTCCGTCCGACGCTAATACATTATTAAGTTTTAGTAAATCTGGCTGCGTACGAGTCACATGAGAAGTTTGCTGAACTATTTCCACAGTGTGTGACCCTGTACTGTCCATATGAAATAAAAGCCATATTATAACTAAGAACGCCGCAGATAGAATTGTTAAAAAGGCTATTCTCTGGGTTCCACGTAAACGACCAGCAAAAACATTAACTGCCGATACACCCGGTGACGACGGCGGCCGTGTCATTTTTGTCGAAACACGGAGTGTGTCTTCCTCGAAGTCTTCTTCTAATCCAACAGCTGCAGCTTCGTGATCACCAAGAAGAGAATACCTCACAGAATCATGGCTATTGGCCATTCTTTCACACAATATAATCCAAATGTATGTGATCTTTACTGCTCTTTATTACATTTTGCCAGATGGTAATGGTAATGCACATAGTTTAATTGAAATGACACCAGTGCAGTAGTAACCGTTTTATCGTAACACATTTATTAAGCCACATAACTTGGCAAACACATTAATACAGAAAATGATTATCCGATGACAAGATGATATAAGAGAAATATAATCTTGACAAACGGTTATGAGGAGAATGCTGTGCAACTGGTCGCAACTGCAAGAAACAAGTGACGATGCGATGAGAACCAAGATAACGTGTTCCTTATTTATTGTTACATGACAAATGTTCCAAGAACCACTTTCAATATTGTCGAGTTCGTCATCAGATCAGTAATTATACTAAAAACACTGTCATCATATGTTCTGGAGCACATTTCCGCCAAAGTCCAATGTATACAACTCGTCTAAATTGAAATGAGATCAGCTAGCTTAGCTACATGTACATGCTCAATGCTCGTGTGCAAGGAAAGGAGATATACAAAATACAATGCAATGTTCAACACGCCTCAGCTGACGATTATTACGCAGATGAAATCTGTTTGTGTTTGATTGGAGTATTGAGATTAGCGTATTTGCCTGTCCGTCTGTCTGTCAATACTCTACAGGTCAGACGCTTCAGCCGATTTGGCTCAAATTTGGCACACAGGTACCTTAGGGTACTGGCACATATGGGATATGATTTCAACAAATTTGGTTGACCCCCGGGGGGTCATTTGGGGGTCAAAAAATTAAACTTTAACCAAAATAGCTCAAATTTAGCATAGCGATGCCAGGTCAACTGACCAGCCAAAATATCAAGTCCTAATCACCTCAATCAGCATGTATCAATACAAAACTTTCATAGGCGTCTCTATGGCAGCGGTTTACTCCGAAAGACTTGCAAAATCATTATTATCAAGCAGGAGAAACTACGTTTTACAGGTTCTCAAGTTCCCCCATCAAAATTATGTAAGATAAATGTGTACTAAATTTCTCGATTAATTAATTTAATGATCAAATTGATTCATTGTATCAAAAATTACGTATGTGTCGTCATTGTCACGGTTATGTTAATTATGTGTAATTAATTATGAAGTCATACACAACACCGTTTTCTTCCATATATCATATAATATTATACATAGTTAAGATTTAATCCGTGCACGTAGCGTGAACAACAGTCAAATGTAATGATTTAGTACTACAAGTACTATATTTAAAAATCTTATAAAAATACATGAAAGTAAATCGCGATGAAATGAAAGTATACTCATGATAAAGTTATTAACGACCTCGTCCACGGAATCCGCCACCACCACCTCCTCGACCTCCAAAACCACCACCTCCTCCTCTACCTCCAAAACCACCGCGTCCACCACCACCTCTTCCCCCGCCAAACCCACCGCCGCCACCTCTGCCGCCTGAAAACCCACCCCTTCCTCCACCGCCTGAGAACCCACCTCGACCTCCACGTCCACCACCTACATAATTAACAATTAAATTAATTAACAATATAATTAAACGCATGTATTTTTCACTCATCCGTAAACATTAAAAGTAAAGCACTCCACTTTAAAGACAAATATAAGCCATAGAAATTACCTCGCCCACCACCTCCTCTTCCTCCTCTACCTCGTGGCTTATCACCTCCAGGTAAGAACCTCACTAATGGTAATAGTTTGCTGGGATCAATGTACAACGCATCTTTTTCTTTAAACGATGATGCTTTCATGCCTTCGCCTAGCTGAACTGAAACGGAATAATCCCTCAACGTCCCGAAAATTTCGTCTATTTTCCCTATTTGCTGTTTATTTTGCAGGAAAATGGGGGCATTAAAATATGGAACGTCCTCTATTGTTACTTTACACACAATTTGGTCTTGACACGGATGAGTGAAGTATCCAAGCGGTATGACAGTCTCTGGAGGACCCATGTCTTGACTTCTTCCACCAAAACCCCCACCTCTACCGCCACCACGACCTCCTCCACCGCGACCTCCAAAACCACCTGCACATAAACAAATAAATAAGAATAAGTATTCAACTTTTCCAATGGCACTGGAATGAGAAATTACGTTAACAAGGACTAGAAAATGGACGCATTTTTAAAATTATTTATTATGAACCAGATTGAAGGTTTCATCTTTACCTCGTCCACCACCGCCACCTCCCCTGCCTCCGAATCCTCCTCTAACCGGACCCATTTCACAATTACTTAAAATTTCATGGAACAAAAAGGAATTTGATGTTTTGTGGTGGTCACCAAGTCACAGTGGTCACAACACTTTAATTGTTGTCTCAAAACAGTACACATATATTAAAAACATAAATGCACGTGGGCATTCCAGTAGAAATCGTACTATCATTTTACCGACATATAGGTGTTTTGACAAGAAATGAAATTCCCGGCGAGGAGTACACTTGATAACTTTACATGGGTGCGTTTGGGCTTTCGTCGTACCCATTCATATCAGTAGTATAGTATGGTATGTGCAAGTGCAAGCAGAAGCAAGTAATATTATGTAGTACATCAAGTGTCTAGTGCACAAAAGATTTTTGTAATGATATATA
>JAHZNB010004328.1:0-11532 GCA_027744295.1 Callyntrura guangdongensis
GTAGGCGTTTGGTTGGATTGAAAATGCTTACGACAAGAGAGCGGTAGTTTGTGGCGGATATTTTTGAGGGAAATACGCAGGTCGCCAATTAATCTGCTCTTTGACATACCCGGTTCTCTGAGAATTATTAGGTAGTTGGTTTTGTAAATGACATGAAAGAAAATCTTTTTTATTGGAATGGAGAAGCTCTCAGAGATTTTAGTTTTTTTTAGAAAAAGTTTATAAGTTCGTGTATGTAATGAAGAAAGTACATATTTTCAAACAGAATGCAAAGCTCTCTGCGAAAACGGAGAGCGAGCTCGATCCTTTTTTGGCGGATCAAGTCACATGAAGAGGGCACGTGGACAAGGAAATTTTTATTTTGATCTGGAGAGTTCTGGAAAAACGGAAATGAGAACGGAGTGGAGTTTTTTTTTGCTGTCAAGGAGCTCTTTGGCCTGTTCGTGAGTTTTTTGGACAGGCACACACATACACACACACAGACCAATTTGTGTACTTTGGGATTTATTGTATCCCGGGGAGAGGTAGAAGAAGAGTTGAACAAGAGGAAAGCCGATTTGGTTTGGAGATGGAAGATATATATTGACCAAGTGGTGACGGCCCTTTTATTATCCGATATTATTACTATTATTCCTTTTGCTGTCAGGGCGAAGGTATATGTTGAACTTTGGAAGGACATTTTGAGAGCTGCTAATCACACAAAAATATAATATGAAGGCTCATTTTGCCATTTTTGCGGGTACTGATATAACCTTTTTTTTATCATTTTTTCATAGAAATGTCTCATTAAATTCTTTTCTGTTCGGGTTCTTTTGATTTTAATAATGATCCGCAAATGAGACGCTATCGATGATGACGGGAACAATAAGCAGCTTACTAGGGAAGTAGGTAACTGTGGTAACTAATTAAAGGGGCATGTGGACTCTTGTGGAGAAAAATCTGTCCTATCAGAGTAAAAGTAAGTAAGAGTGAGCAATGTTCAAGAGTTGTAAAGTACCAGTGGTCCGTTTCACAAAGACTTACAACAGTTCCATGGAACACTTCACTTTGTGCAATATTAGCAAAGTCTTTGTGGAACTCAGCACAGAGCATATGTATAAACGTATGTGGGCGTGGGCATGCTTCAAAATTCAAATAAGCGCCACCACCATTTTTGCGTTATTGTGAGACTACCCTGTTGTACGCAAACGCGCAGCAATCAGAATTTATTTATCTTGCACGAGTATGCATTGTTGCCGTTATTTTCGGGGTAAATCGTCTGTTATTATCTTAATCGTTGCCATTTACCAGAAAGCAGTACAAATAATAATAGTAACAGCGCTATATTCCTCGGTTTCTTGATGATGATAAATGTTTAGGATGCTGTGCTATTGTTGTCGGCGATGCTGCTGACGATAGAAACCCTGACGCAATCTATACAACGCTCTAAGAGCATCATTAATGATTTGTGTGAGACGATGTATAGTTGAAAAATAGGAGGGTCGAGAACGACAATGATGACAGAATGACAACATAACAACGCTATTTGATTGTGTAATCAGAACAAGAGCAACATGCCACAAGGAAAATTTGTTGGAGTGATTTGATGGGTTGATGATGATGATTATGATGATCATCATCGTCCTCGCAAGTGCACTCTTCAGTAACTATTCATCTAGTTATTCGAGAGATGTGCGAAATCAGGCAAAAACTTATTATAATGGCAATTGTCAATGACGTGGTTTCTGTAGGGGCAGTCAAGCATGTCCTCGTAATCGTGGTGAGAGAATGAGCTCGAGAGTAAGAAGGAGCGAAATAATGACAGTTTATTTGTATTTGTTCTTCGTGTTATTATTGTTAAAAAATTGATGGCAGTCCAAATTTTTTATCTCTATGGGGCGGCTTGCTACAAAAAATATCCTTGAACGATTTTTATATTCCGAAAGGTAAAAATGAATGCTGCTGTATGCTCTCCTTCCTTTTTCTCCACCACCCCCTCCCCTTCTCAAGAAACAAACAAAATACAAAATAGTAGTGATTTTGACAGATTTCACAAGTTTCCTGATAAATGTTGTCGATGTTTTTGCGAAGTGAAGTGGCAACGAAAAAAAAATATGGATTCAATTTGGAAAATAAGCCCTAAAAGTGGTGCACGTACACACAAATGTATTATTTTTTTTCTTGCATAGCGTGAGTTTGATTAGACCGAGTGGCAAATCTGATGATGAATATTACCTACCTACGCGGGAAGGAATAAATTGAAACTTTTCTTGTATGCATATTATATTTTCGTTTACGAAACTTCTTGTCTGCTCTGTCGCTTTTGTTATTATTTCGTGGTATTTATTTTTTTCTGTACCGCAGTTTTTTGAGAGCGTCTTTTGATTTTCAGCACAGCGGCACTACTGTGTGTGCGCGATTTTTGTTTATTCTTCTCCTTGTCAGTTCTCGTTATTATTCCTTTTATTTTTCACACTGTTATTATGATTAGCTGTGTAATATTTCTTCCACATCTCTTCATCGTCATCCCCGCGCTGTTTTGACATTTTGTACAACAAAATTGAGAGGAAAGGAAGTCGAGCTGTTTTGCATATCAGCGAATTATTATATTATTTGTATTTATTTTTATGCTTCTTGGAATGTCGGCAGCATATTGCGACATGAGGGAACGAAGATAGAGCGAGAGAGAGCGGGATCCAAGGTAAAAAATAGGAGCTTATATGGGATTTTTTACCATCCCAAAAGACATACGTGTTTACGTACGTTTATATAAGTCGTCCTTCTTTGATGACATTTTAAGACATCAATAATAATAATAGGGATAAAAATTCTCAAAATTCTATTATTATTTTTGCTTTTGATTCCATTGTTTTCTCCTGGAGAGGACGCTTGTATGAGACAATATGCGTTTCTAAGTCTGGTATGAATAATGAAGATGTCTGGTTGTAATATTCTCTTCATTTGCTTTGATGAACCGTACTTTTAACGTGTCACGTGTTGCTATCTATCTTAAAGTCATACACACTCACACATATATATAAAACCAAAGTAGACACCGTCGTCCCCCACTTCCCCCTATGAAGAAAATTAGTTGAAGTGTTTGTTAGTTAGCAAGAGACGGAGGAAAACGTGAAACAGGGATTCACATGGTTGCTACACATGTGACGTGCCTTTCTTTCTTTGTCCTCGGGAATGGCCTCTGTGCCACACATTGTCTGTCGTTCACATTGTGAACCGTGGAGACAGACATGTCTCCGTCTCCCCCATCCCTTCTCACTTGAGACTGATGCTTGTGAAAGTGTGAGGCAATAAAAGCTCATTTGCATGTATCCTGAGAAGAATAAGAAAGTAAAAAGTATACCTACTTAACTCATCCCCTGGTTAATTCAAGTTGTTTGCTAGTGTCAACAGCAGTAGTGTAGCGTGAGATTCTAGAAAGAGGAAGAATTGCGAATTATAAATTAGGCAATCAAACAATAGCTGTAAGTTTATATATTCGGATGTGGAAATGAAAAACAAGACGAGACAAGGAAAATGGGGAAATTAATGTTGGATTGTTGTTTAAAACTTTGTCAAGGATATTCGCAAGAACTTTTCTTTTGCACAATATAACTTGACGTAACATTTTCTTTCAAAAGGATTGATTGTCATTATTGCTTGAGTTTGACCTGTTGCTACACGGTCGACAAGGTGTTGACTAATTAGTCCTGGAACTGACAAAGAAAGTTCTTGATTATTAGTATTGAGCAAGCAAGTATTTTTTAAGATGCGCAGTATATTTTACTCGTTTTATAATCTCAATCTCTGAAGAAATCAGTGTGCCTGCAGGGGGGAAAGAACCGTTGAAGTTTTGTCAATAATGCTAGCCCGTCGTATCTAATAAATTTACGGATAACTTACAAGGACAACACGGCTGGGTGAAATTGAAAGCGGGAAATTGCACAGGAACTGAAAGTAGTAATTGTCTTTAAGGCAACGGATGTTGATGCTGATGATGATGATGATTCTACGGAGAAATAAAGAAAATTAATTTTTCTTTCAAGGAGAACTACTTTGATGTTTTCTGTTTTCGACGAGAAGCGCAAAGGATGGCGGTGCTCTTGTGTAAGCACTTCTCCAAAGAAAATGAATTGTCTAGAGTTTCTCTGAAATTCAATAAAAGAAAGAGGAGCGTACATGTGTACATGCAACGTGCTTCTTTTGCCAGTGTGAGTGAGCAAAGCCAACACTCAGCTTCCCCCTCCTCCCCTTCCCATTTTTGATGAACCTCTTTATGTGAGCCTGCCTTCGTTTCTATTAAATTACTCTACTGGAAAAAATTGGGAATGAAGAATTAAGGCCAAAAATGAATGAGTTGCGAGATATTCAGTACTTATTCTGCTAGTCGTATTTTAAGGAAGAAAATATTACGTTAACTTAACTGCTGATATATCCAAGAAAGTCTTTCAGAGAAAATGTATTTTTTTTTGGAAATCATTTTTGACAATTGAACGTTCACAACGACAGAGGAAGCTTCTCCGTGATGAAAATCAACGGGTAAAAAAGAAAATGTGTAGGAGTTGGTGGAGTTGCAAAGACGATGATGAAGTTACCATTGATGGGATTATTTTTATAATCTAATTATTACAAAAAGGTAGGCTTTCTGTAAGGATAATGGCGTAGGTGGGATCCAAAAGCAGGTTACTTGATATTTTGCTGTCATGTGGACAGGTGGCACAGGAAAATGAGTTGGTATCGTGTGTGAGGGATGTGAAGTTGGGCAAGTGCCGTGGAGTAATTGAGAAAAGTGAACGCAAAGCCTCCGATAATAAAAATAATGAATGTTAGTAATGATGGTGACTATGAACGGAGTTAAGGCGCTTAACCGTATTTTACGCTTTTCTAATTAAGGTGGCTAATGAGAGAGCCAGGCTGAATGGCGATAGGGATTGAAAGGGAAGCAGCACAGTGTTTTAAAACCAAACGGAATTAGGGAGTTGTTGTTGCTCGTCCTCTTCAACTCCCACTTTCTCTCCACCCTTCCCTTTCCTTTTTTGTTTGGAAGCGTGTGTTTGGTTTTGGGCGCTTTTTGCAAAAAAAAGAGGTGACGTCGTCAAAACAGGGTTCTTTGTACCAATATCGAATTCCTGTTGTCAGTAAAGAAAGAGTGGATCCACCTAACTCTCTCTCTCTCTCTCTCTCTCTTCCCTTTCTTTCCCATCTTTCATTTTTTCTGCCTCTGTGTTCGTTTTTAATGAAAGCAGGAGAAATTGAATTGGGAATGAGAAAAGCGAAAAAAATTGTAAAAGGATAGGGAAGGAATTGGGATGATTGGATTGCGTAAAAGGAAGGAGATGGAAAAGAGTGAGTGAAATGGAATCTGGGAAAAGATGATGAACTACAGAGCTTGGGGCAATATGAAAAATACATCTCTTCCCTATTTCCTGCTCTCTATCTCTCTCTCTCTCTCTCTCTCTCTCTCTCTCGCTTTCTCACTTTTCGTAATAATTTGCAGAATTACCTGAGAAAATGTCACAAGTCATCACTTTTTCCCTATCGTTACCGTCATCCCCCCTAATCGCTGTCCTTCTTTTGTGTATCGAACTGTGAAGAGGCAGTCAGTCGTTTTGGTATGAGGAAGAGAGAGAAAGAGCTTTTATCATAAAGATGAGAATTTTAGTACATTACATGTTTCTCTCTCTCTCTCGCATTATGTGGACATTTTTTTCTCCTTTTCTCATAAAAATCCTCCTTCGTGTACATAGATCATGCATGTCCTACAACAGCTTATTGTGAAACAAGGACGATCCCCGTTTTTGGGAGGAGGGAGTGGCCACGATTTAAGACGACGCAGGGTATCAGGAATCCCAATGTAGAACAGAACGAAACCCATTTTTTATAAACAAGACGACGACGATGATGATGACGATCCCGAATAAAAAGAAAGTGGAATGAGATTTTCTTCCTGCTTTCTACCACCACTACTCTTCTTCAAGAGAGAAAATTGGGTTGAAAGTTAGTAAGCTATAGTTTTGTATTGTCCTGTACACACTTTTTTCTCTATGGGAAGGAGGAAGGAAAAAAAGGCTTAGTCAGGGAATCAGCACAATTTTTTCTGCTCGTCTTGGAATTTCTCTGAAAAAAATGATTTCGATGCTTCTCTATTTCTCGCTCACTTTTCCCCCCCCCTCTCTCTCTCTCTCTCTTCACTGTTCATCGGTGTTGATTTTGCGCCTGCCTTTTGTGTTGCTGATCTCAGGTCAAGAGGGATCTGTTGTTGTTGGTATTGGAAGCGTAGAAAAAAGGGATTATTTTCGCGAGCGTTGCATCTTACTGCTCCGCTGAGGAAAGAGGTTTGTGCGAGAGAGAATATATAATGCCCTCTCCCTCTCTCTCTCTATTCAAAATTTCCTGAGGGATCTTTCTCAACGGTAGGGCACTTGCGCCAAAAAGAATATTCTTTCTGTTTTTTTTTGTCAAAGGGTCCTTTCCATTTTAGTTATTTTTTGTTTCCGTTTTCTTGTGTCAGTAAACCGTATGCTTTTAAAAGACTTGCATTAATTCTGCCATAGTTTAGGAGAAGAGAATGAAATATCTATAGTTTTTATAGAGTTATTTGCTGCGACGTCGTCGTCACAAGGAAACTTTTTTGAGAGAGTTGGTTTTGTCTCGTTTCAGTTGTTTTGTTTCAAAATTTACGAGCTAGCCCCAAGTTTACCAGTCAAGTTTAATAGCTTGGCCCATTGCTGCAAACCAATATTCGTCTCTCTCTCTCTTTCTTTGTCTATCTTTCGTTCTCTTTGTCTCGTTTGGGTAGAAAAGGAAGAACAAGCTTTCTTCGTTCTTTCTCCCATGTCTGCTTGCCAATGTCCCTTGTAAAAGGTGTCCTTGTAACTTTTCCTTTTTTTGTGTCCCAGGCCACGTTTACGTTTCAGCGACGTTATCCACAACAACAACTACGTGTGTGCATATGCATCCACCTAATCATCATCACTTGTATCATCCTTGCTGATAGTCAGAACGTGGGTCGGGGGACCATTCAACAGGACACTAACTAAAAGACATTGCGTTACATTTTCAAGCAGAGAGACATATTATTTAGGTGTACGTAATTTATACAATGCTGCCGAGTCCTTTCAGCAGTACTACCTTTTCTAGCTGCCAAAAACACCCTTTTTCATGTGTCGTCTTTTCATTCTCTCTCTTTCTCCCTTTCTTTCCGTCGTATTTTTTTCTTGTAGGTCACACCCGTCACGTCTGTATTTTTCGCCATCAAAAGGTAAGCACAGCAGCAGCAGCAGCGACAATGCTACCAATTCGGGTAAATAATGAATTTAGTCCCTGTAACTTTTTTCTTTCTCTCACTTCCACTGACGACTTGTTCGGGAGACGAGAAAGGTGTGTATTTGGCATCATTACGGGTCTACATAGGTATATGCTTGAGTGCGCGTGTTTTGTAAATGTTCGGCTTGTTAGAGCAAAATAATGATAATGATGAGGATAACAAAAGTTCCATAATAAGGTGACTGACTGACGGTTGCTTTTCAAGTTGGCAAACTAGACATGGGGCGAAGACGACAAAGACAAGCACAAGGACAAGTAAATAAGACTGAGAGAAAAAGAGAACTAGTTAAGAAAGAAGTGCACTTGTGCATTTACAGTGACAACAGTCCAACTTTTTTGTTCCTTCATTGGATCTCATTTCCTGGAATCAGTCTAGTTATATGTCATCCTTCCCTTGTTATTTTCCTTGATGCAGCCGCTATCAAGAGCCCAATAGTCGAGAAAGAAAGAGAGAGATGCGAAGAGGATGAGAATGATGACGATGACAGTGTCCTTCTCTCTGTCCATCAGCCTCACCGCTCTAAAAAGCAGTCCTTGTCAAGCGTCCTCGTCCTCCAAAGATGCCGTTGTGCTATTGTTATGCTCTTTCACAAGATCCCATTTGGAGAAAAACTTTTTAAATATCATGTCTGCAGTAGTTTTACGGCTGCTAGGATGCTCACTTTACCCCAAAAATACTACTTTGCTACTCATTTTCATTAAAGTCATAAATCCGTTTTTTGCGTAGCAACGACAAAATAAAAAAAGAAATCGACTCAGCACTGCTGGTTTCGAAACATTTTTCTTTCCTCGCATTATCATTCCTTGGATGACACAAATTATTCTCCGCTTTCTCATACGCAGTGTGTCTCTTTTCTCTTTATACAGTAGCGACACACAATCTAAGATGGGAAGAAAGAGGGGAAGAGATAGAGATAGACTCACTTGTTGTTCGCCTCAAATTAGCATTCTCTCTGTACATTATTACCCTGTAGGTATATACTATCCCCCGGAGTGGAACTATTTATTACGCACAAAACCACTCCATCAAGCCACCTTCTTCACTGCTTTCTCTCGAAACAAACTCCAAATCATTTTGCCTTGGTGGTTCTCCACTGACTTTATCATCGTCGCCGTCGTCCTCATTCCCAGTCAAACTGAAGCCTCTACGTGCGACCGCACAGCTTAATTTCTCCACCCGATTTTCCAAGCAGCCTCGAGCTATTTGTTACTCCGAAGCAGTCGTAGTTGCGGCAGTAGGCAAAAAATATATATAACAGCAGCAGTGACTCCTTCACTGGATTATTAGAAGAAATCCTCCAATCATTTACTCTTCTTCCCTATCTAATAAGCCAGCCAGTAGCTATATAGTCGTCTTCGTCGTCGTTGTAGCCCATTTAAAATTGCTATTCTCATTTCCTTCCTATCACATCATCAAATCCTTCCAAATAGCTTCGAAGGCTACCTACTTGCACGTGGCGCAAATATTTAAAGTGTTCCTCGCATTCTCGCTGACTGTGTGTTTGTTTTAAAAAAACAGAGGAAAATTTACGAGAGGCTTCTATTGTAATCGTACAAAGTGGCTGGTTGTTTCCATGAAAACCATTATAACTCACGTCACTTGTTTCCAAAATGTAATGAATAAAAAAGGAACCTAGAGAAAGAGAGAAAGATAGAGAGCGCAAGAGAAAGATACGTTAAAATAAATAAACCTACGGTACAAGCACGGATAACGAGATTGCTGAAAGTGCACCGAGTATTTGTACGCAACTCAATACCCGCTTTCGAATGAGCAGTCATGTGAAAATAATATATGATATAACGTTGTTGAATGCTTTTCACCACCCCATCCCCCCGAAGGGAGACTGATTGATTTTTCTCTAAATAAATATGTTTCAAGATAATGTACATATACACTTGTGCAAAACTTGCACAAAGTTTTGTCTATATCAGACGGACAGACAAACGGGATTAAATCATATCTTCCTAGTATATTTTTCTTCGTTTCTTTTTTGCTACAACCACAGCCATAATATACTCTCTTGTATCTACGCTGCAACAAAAGTATTCCTCCTTATCCTCTCCCCTGATGTCCATTTCATCCCGAAAATCATAAACCGCGAGGTACGTGGACCTAGCTTACCTCTACACATACCTAATATTTACGTGAATGTCTTTCTTTTCACAATTTCGGTATTTTTACCTCGACTACACCACTTGTACAAAGTACCTCATACTTTATTCTTTAAATTTACGGGAACATGACACATTTTTGTGTAGCTCGCCGGAAATTAGGATTTTTTGTTACTGGGACGATGGTACCCTATCTCTGGTTTCATCCAACTAACTACGTTGTCCCTGTGTCTTCTCTCTTGACTACTTACTCCGTACTGCTGTCTAGTTTATTATTATTTTTTCTTTGTGATGTACTCATCCTTGTTGTTGATGTTGCTGTTGTTGTCGATGTCATCTTTAGTAGTTCTCTCTGTCCGCCCCCTTGAGAAAAGGGACATCCTTTGGAGAAAGGAAGCCTGCTATATTTTCGTATATGTTGATATTTTTTGCGCTGGAGTTCTGATGTTGACGACGTCGTTGTCAAGTCAAGTTTCTGTGTATATGTGTGTGGGTAGTAGGACTAGTGTATTTACTTGTGTGCGTCGTCAGTGGGAGAAAAAGTGCAGTTGGTTGGGTAGAAAAGTGAGTGGTTGTCTGGGTAAGTAGAAGGCTGTTTTTGTCGACTGTCATCTGTCAGCAGCAGTCTAATACTTTTATATTTGCACACTCACACATGGTTCAACTACAACAGGAGTAGAGACGTTTCAAGTCAATAGTACCGTTACTGTTATGATGATTATTACTTTCAAGTGGGTAGGTTTTGATGGAAGAAAAGAAAATGCTTTTTCTGAGACCAGGTCAGAATCAGGATTTTCTTGGGAGAATATCACGCCACTAGTAGTATTATCGTCATCACCCCTCCTTGACGATAATGATGTCGATGGTGCTGCTGTTCTGCGACCGATGTTGATGATGATTATGATGATGATAGCCAAGCCAGCAATTGAAATATTTTGTGAGGAGTTGCTGGAAGACGTAAAAGAAGGAAAAGCGCCTTTTTATGTGACAAACACCAGATGTTTGTAATTTTGGTAGAAAACGAAGCCAAGGAGAGCGAGAGAATAGTTCTTTTGAAAATGAATATGAGATTTTTTGAAGGGGTGGAGGAGAAAGAGGCCGACGATAGTTGGGCTTCTCTATGGCAAGTGTTTTCAAATGGGAAATGAAGATGACGAGTGTACAGCTCTGGAGAGAGCGAGAGAAAAGAGTAGAGTGGGAAGTATCAAATAACAGAGAGTTTCTTTGTAAAGAAATGCCTTCTTATGATGATGATCCTCCTTGGATACCACATTTGTTGGTTTATGAGGAGGTCTTTTTTCGAAAGGGCACTCTACTCTCTTTTGGATATTCAAGAGCTGTCGCCTTGGTCATTGGAAGTATCCTAGCGATATACAATACTGATAGCTTTCATGTAGCGATTTTGGGAATGAAAAAAGGAATGAAAAAATAAATATGAAAATAATCATATGTGTAGAGTACTTATGTGTACACTTTATGATGGCTCGGAACTATTTCTAATTAATGTTTTTTTCTTTGTGATTTCAGGTAAGTGTACACATATGCTTCTCGAGTTGGTACCACTTTCAGGGATTATTTTGCAAGGACTCTCGTTATTCCTCAATGAAAATTAAAAAACATGAGAGAGAATCTAGAGTCCGCCAGGAAAATGGGGTAGGGGATTATGTCTGATCGTGACCACGATTAACTAGATTGCCGTGGGGTAACCTTGTACTACTCTGTACCCTTACAACTTCCACATCTCTGGCGACTCACGGCGTAGCTTACAACCGGGGGAAAGCAAATACTGGCGGAGTAAAAAGGCCTATTATTTATTTATTTATTTACGATTTTTACTGTTCCTTTATTTACAACGTTAAACCGGTTAAGTAGCAGTAATCGTGAAGTAGAAAAGTAAATACTGAGGATATCATTGGCACTTTGTGTTCGCCGAATAGTATTACCACCACCATGTTTCCCAGAGCGGATTAATGTGGTTACTTTAGGTTAATACTTCGCAACGATGATGATGATGATGATGCGAATGAATGGATGGATACAACACTCGTTGTTATTGTAGTACAACTTGTTTTCTGCTTTGTGGAGTGGCTCCTGCTGCTGCTGTTGAAGTGGTTGAGG
>JAHZNB010004329.1:0-11368 GCA_027744295.1 Callyntrura guangdongensis
GCAAGGGTTTGAGGCATTTGTATACCAAATCTCAGGTTAATTGGTAAAAAGCTGTAAAAGAAGAGGGAGGGAACCGTATGATGACATGGAGCTTTATAGGTATGATGATACTTGCCGATGACCATCATGATTATAAACAGCTTAACAAAACTCTATTCACAATATCACGCTGGCGCTGCTCTGCTCCTTCATTGTCATATTATAATGATCTGGTCTACTACCAGGATGATATGATGATGACGGCAATAATGGTATTAGATATAAGCATTAGGCTAGCTTACAGCACCTAAAAATAAAATTAGCATATACGCAGGTCAATTTCAAACTCCTAAAGATAATTTTCTCCTCTTGATGTCATCGTCGTCACGGTAGTAAAAATAATAATAATAGTAATAATACTTATCATCTTCCTGCAACTGACTACGCTACACATGCATGTCATCTATTATCGTAAAATATGTTTTGAATATTTGAATTCATAATGCTAATGCTACCGTCACCAACAGTAAAATAACTACATACTGCATAGGATTGCGGCAAGACTTCATTATGAAACATTGTAACAGAAGAATAAACTTCTCTGAATGGAGGGAAGAGGACAACAGATCTCCGACAGAGCCTTCCCACATCATTGTGCGTAATATTTTTCTTTGTCGATGATAAGAAAGCCAACAATACCTTTCCCATTAACATTATCCCCTTTGTAGGTAGCCTATCAGTCTCCTTGTGAAAGAATCCGTGTGAACTTTTAACAAACTCGTCGTTGACGACGAGATTGTTCTCGGTGTTGTTGGCGTATCGTACCCTGGTTATGCAGACATGTACGATCATGGAGGATGGTGGACCAAAAAAGGGAGTAGTTCATGATATTATTGTAGGAAGCAATGAGTAACGTAAAACGCCATGGAAGTGGGGGAAAACTGCTGACACACTACTCTTGCCATAACCACTGATGCTGCTACTGTTGTCAGCTAGCTGGTTCCAACGTTCCTGCTGATGTTGTCGTATTTCGTCGTCGTCGTCGTCTCTCTCCCTCCCTGCTCCCTTCCCTGCATTCACCCCTGTTTCCTTCCAATTTCCAACAACGTAGTTTGTCCTACAACAGTCATGCACGAACCAGGATCATCATTATCATGATCAATCTGCTGCCAGTGTTTTGTGGACTTGTTCCATGCTATTGCTACCACCACCACCTCCGTGATCATCGTCATCATCGTGATGCCAACAGCAAAAGCGGTGCAACATATTGGCATTTTGGTTTGGCATCTTTCTTGTTCGTGGGGTTTACATACTTTACTAGTAACTACATGATGAGGACGATGGTACTCTTCTTTGCTAGTCTTGCTTGCTGTTGGGTGATAGTGATGGAAAGAAACGGAAACGTAGCATGGAGTAAAGTACGACAACGACGTGTGATGAAGGGATTGGAATATGTTCGTTGGCGATGGCGATGATGATGCTTTACTCTGTGTAGAGGAATAAAGGTGGGTAGTGGGTGTTGATAATGATGACGACGACGTTTGACCAATATACAACAACGCGATACAAAGACACCTAAGCAAATTTCGGCTGTTTTGGTACTGCTGCTCATTTTATTTAATGAGAAAATTGTCACAGAGACAAGTGAGACTATTCCATTCCATGCATAATGTACATTCAACAACAGGAGAAAACGAAGTTAGAAGTACAAACTTTTTTTTCTCTCTCTCTCTACCTAATGAGTTTTCAAGACCAGTTTCCAAAAATATTATCAGGATGACATTATGCATGTAAAACATTTGTATTGCAACGAACGAGACGTTTCACAGTACACTGAGCAAGGTAGTCATCATGAAAAAAACAGTAGAATGAATAACTTCAATTCTTTAGACAGTAATTCTAATATGACAAAAAGATACAAAATGGGTTTCTTCTTAGTAAAGACATAGTTTTTAATATTTGAAGATGTACTGTCTGTTGTGCCGTGACCATAATATCCTGTACTTGAAACTTTTTGTTGTTTTATCCCATGGAAAAGTTTTTTTTACGTGTAAACCTCTATTTTCCTTTTATATACGACGGTAATAATATTGTTAGAAGCTATCCAACTGTCCAAGAGAAGGTTTTATGTAACAAGTAACCAAGCATGCATGAAGTTGATTATCATGACAAAAACAAACTACGCAAACGTGACGTTGACAAGACCGTCAACGACGTTAAATGTTATGATGACAATTGTATGTGTGCAGTGTGCACACCAATGATAATAATAATGATACGTCTACGTAGAGAGTGGTAAAGACTGAAGACCAAGAGGACTGGACATGCATGTCAAAAAACGACAAAAATATCTTTCGGTATTTTGGTATTGTTAATAAGTACTGCCATCATACCACACAATATTCCATTTTACAGCCTGCGTGTATGGCAAAGATAAAATCGATTGATGAAGCTACATCATCACCAACTTTATACCTCAGGTAATATGGTTGTGGTTGGTTGTTGACCATGAAGTGGGCACATTGACTGACGATAAGTATGAATGATGCTTGCTTAAGTACGTCTATATATATTGTCTCCTGTGATGATTACAACTTGTGTACCTGTGTAGAGCAGGTAAAAGAGATTTTTTTTAGAAAAAATGTATTTATCATCAAGGTGAAATACCCCAAATGCACTGCTGCTGGTTGTCAAACATGGATGAATTTTTCGCTCTGAAACAAAATCATGAACGTTCCGGATAATGGCTACTCTGTGAATTTTCTTTTTCAGGTGTCTGGAACACTGCATTTTTATTTCATGCGCTCTTAACACGGTGACATGCATCTCCCCTTGGTGAATAATGATGATAATAATTATGGCACCATATTATCGGCTGCGCAGTGTTTTTTGAAAAGAGTCTAAATAACCAGTCAAAGCGGGTGACATTATGCAGATTATTAGCATGGCGTCAACTTCTGTGTAGGAGATGCTGCAGCTTCGTTGTTACGTTACTTATTATGATAAACAGAGTGACGAAGAGGAGAGTTAGGCAACATTCTTATTTCTTCGATCTGATCTCATCCTCACGGACCATGATTTGCTGGTTGTGTGGTGTTGGGGACCGTCGTTTTGTCGTATTTACCGTATGTCATCATCGTTGTCGTCTCAAATAGAAGGTAGAATAAGTTGTAATATTATGTTTTCTGTGTACGAAAACTTTTATCTTTCTATGATGTACCTACTTATATGATGATGATATAGCATCCCTAAATGTTGGCTTGCCTGCATATATACATCCACTCTCCAACCAAACTGCCATGATCATCATCGTGAACACATCATACATATCATATTATGCAGAAGCTATAGGGGAAACCGTCGTCTTCGTCAGCAACAGCATCACGGACACGGAGTGGAGAGCAAAAAAAAGGAGACGGAACGGGGAGAATATCATGGTGATGACGATCCTTCTTCCTTTCCTCTCTCGACGAAACGAAAGAGCGAAGAGAGCTTTTACTCATTCTTCTCCCTGAGAACGAGCAGTTTTTGTAAGTAGTGCAGTCGTCGTAGCAGCAGTGTGTCGTGTCGAGTTGTTCGTCGTTGAGTTCCATTTTATTACAAATATCTCCCCGTCTGCCTTTTGCCTCACTTTTTGTGTGTATCTCTGTATTCTACTGACTTAAGTGTTTATGCATTTATTGTATTAAAAGAGTGAGTGGTAGTCGAATAGCGAAAACGAGGAGACGAAAAGGACGGGGAGGACAGGACCACTACCACCAAACAGGCCAGGACCAAAAGGAATATTACCAGAGAGTAGAGTAATAAGGTCTATATAATAATAACACAATAAATGGGAGAGCAGCAGCGGTGGCATCATCATCATCATCATCCTCTGCTACTTATGGTGTAGAGAGAAGTGATGGCAAGAGGAAAACTTGCCACCTCCATTTTGAGTCATCATCATCGTCGCCGTCGTCTTCGTCAGTAGAGAACAGTCCATGGATTGAAGGGGAAGCAGATTATACACGCAGTTATTTGTCACTGTTGTCATCCGCATCACAAGCCAATCAACCAGACCAGATAGTAAATATAGTTGCATAACACAATTTTCCGTCGTTACTAGCGCTTTCCCAGTAGTAACCACATTAGCCACTCAAACAATTAGCAACAATTGAATTACAATGTCCTGAACCACCTTGCTTTCTGCAAGGAGGACATGCTAATTTGTGAGTAAATTCAAAATACCACTGAAACCACTACGTACGATTTTGTACAGCATACGTGCCTACACATCTACTAGACACATTCATACACACATTCTCGCTGCACATTCCATTGTTCAAGTTGAAAGTGAAATGTTTTGTTTTACTGCTTGCAGCAATCAAGGAGAAGAAAGAGAAAGCTGCTTCAAGTGATTTGTTTCTCCGCTTGTGTGAATTCATTACACCTATATTGTATATGATATATACGTGCTTTTGCGGTGAATACGCGGAAGAGTGATGCTGAATAAGAGCGCACAAACAAACAAACACGTGCTGTTCCTTACACTTCTATCATCTTTTTCTCTCTCACTCACATCCACTATTGAAAGAAATTTTTACTTTATTGCAAATTTGTAAGGTGCACTTATTAGGATCGTAGTGAATCCGTGAGGACATTTCCATTTTCAACTCATGAAAACACATTTCCGGTAAACACATTATGCAAGATTTCCGGTAAACACATTGGCAAGTAGAACATTCTTGCAGCTCGAATGACAAAACTAATTTTACTTGAAACACACATGGGAAATACACACGCTGTTAATGAAGCCGAAAGCCCACTAACAAGCAACATTTATTTTATGAGCTGTCTAAAACATTTCATTTTTAAATTGAATGAAGAATACAACAAAAATGAGGGCAAGACAGCGTATGACCATTACACATGTACAGTCTGATTACTACTGAAAAAAGTCAAAAGTGTCAGTGCTCTCGAAAAACAGCAATGAATTCAAATGATTTACATTTTTTGCATGATTGACGCTATTTGAATGAACCGCGCTATTTCGCTTCTCCGGTAAAATTTTCCATTTTTTGTAGGACAATTTTCAAATTACGCATACTGTTTCATGATCTCCTCTTTTACAGGACATATAATCGAACATTGATCATTTTTTTGCTGAGCGTGGCAATATTAAAATTTAATAAATGCCAATATTATTTGATCCTCTAGTTCTCTTTTCACAAATAAGCTTCTACACAATTCATTCAATATTGCTCAAACAAAATGACCTTGTACAATTCAGCAAATTGATTTTATGATTTGGTTGCATTAATAAATTTAATTCCGCGTCTGCTGTGCATTATATTCCTTGAATGCGATGCAAGCCCTGTAAATTAAGCAATATGTATTGTTTAAAAGTCAATTGTTTGCTAACTTTACTTTGTTTTAGTTCATTGAACTCGCTGATTGCCTAATTGCCATTGTCCATTTTTTGCATAATATGCAAATCAAAAAGGAGATCCTCTTATGTTATATTTTAAGTGCGTTCAACGACGAATAGACACTCTGCAGCGCGGCGCTTCCCATTCGTTTGCGGAACGGTTCAACTAATTAGAATATATGACAAATTTTAAAGTAGAATTTAATTGGCTTTAGTGGCATTCACGAATTTCACGAATATTTCATTGTCGTCAGCAGCGAACCCAAAATTCTTTGGAACGCTATAACTGTATTTTAAAAATATATTTAATTTTTTCCCCAGGAAAATACAAATTCAAAGTCACAATATCACCGTTGAAGAATCGTTAAAATTGAAATTTATTGTTCGATTAAAGTGCCAAACTAAATAGTTGTTATCTGGGAACGATTTATCAAATTATTTGCCAAAATGGGATCTACCGATCAGTTCAACATACGGTGGAACAACTACACTACAGTGCTTCAAAATGTGTTTCGTAAATTACTCGAGGGCGAACAGTTTGTAGATGTGACGTTGGCTTGCGAAGGCCAGAGTATCAAATGTCATCGTTTAATCCTGTCAGCATGCTCTACCTACTTTGATCGAATTCTTTCGGATAATCCATCCTCCAACTTGGTCATTTATTTAAAGGACATGAAATTCTGGGAATTAAGAGCCCTAGTAACGTTCATGTACAACGGAGAAGTCAGCATTAGCCAGCAAAAGCTTCCTCACTTGTGTAAAGCTGCGGAGGCTTTAAAGGTTAAAGGTCTGGCTAATGATACTGGTCTCACCGATGGAGAACTGGATAGAATGGATGATGATGAGTTGGAGGATTTCCGAGCCGATGGGAAAGAAAGTCAAATGCAACGAGAAAACCACCGTAGTTCCATGCATCACGGTCCCCAAAAGTCGTTGTTGCGTCAGCACAATAACTTGTCGGCATTTGCTGCTGCCGCGGCACATCGACCTCTTCCACAGATCAAGCGTAAAATAATGACACAGCCACCCAAATTGGTGAAAATGCAACGAATGGAAAGAACTAGTAATGGAGCTGTCGGAAATAGTGTGGGAGGAAACATGAAGCCTCTGCAGCTTCCATTGCCACCGGCCAACAAAATACTAATTAAGAAACATGAGCCAGAAACGAATAGACCTGTGTCTACAACTAAGGACACCGCTACCGCTGCAGCTTACCAAGAGGAAGAGGACGAAACTCTGGTTGAACAGGTTATTGAATCAAGTATTAAGGAAGATGTGGAAGGAGCTGGCGATATTGAAGACGTAAGTCCCCTGTCGTTATCAAAAAAACCAAACGTTGGCATAAAACCTGACTGCAAACCTTATTCATTTTTTATTATGTAAATAACGTAGAACGATGAGGTAGATGGCGGAGACGAGAATGAGTCGCTTATATCTGAGGTAAGCTAATATAACAATGCAAAGTAATAAATCGATCAGAAAGTTCGTTTTTCTATTGTACCCTTTTAACGGATACGGAAAAAACACGAAAGTGAATGAACCAACAGGAGTATGATCTTGTATTCAAAATTCAAAATATTTTTTTAAAAAAAGCCAAGTGATGTTTCGGTAGTGTTTGATTTTCGGTCACTATTATGTAGGTTTCGATAATAATAATAATAATAATAATCTTTTGATAATAAACTGCTTATAAAATAAAATACTGTATCTATCCGTTAAATAGGGTATTATCTAGATATGAACTTTTGAAAAGACGATTGACTTATTTTTTGGTCGTCAAATTTTTGCACTTTACTAAGTGGAAGCAGTGTATTATGCCAATTATTTGAACTGACCATGCGAATATAATTTTTGTTGTTCACAGGGTGATGAATCACAGCAAGGACAAGGTAATATTAGTACTGAACATAATATATAATATATATGAAAATAATGTCAAGTATGAAAGTATTTTGCATTTTCACACTCTACAATGCATATTGTTCAAAAGCAACTCCTATTTTACTTTCACATTCTTCACAAAGCGAAATTTTGCATGACAAACTACCTGTTTTATTAAAAATGTTTCGTTTCTATATTGATTTCACCTTGTATTCCTTCATTCATACATTTGTAGTTAATTTGAAATTTTCTGGTTTTGGTGTTTGAACGTCACTGTTATTCTAAAACTTTAATGTTTACTGCATTCATGATATGATCCGGATGTTTGGCTTTCTAACTTTTCTTTCTCTTTGCCAACGCTTTAACTAAACTTCTAATGCAGCTGCTAGACCTAACAAGATTGCAATGAAATATGGAAAAGAAGTGCGGGACTCAGCTTTATCTGCTCTTCAATCAGGGATGACATTACGCCAATGCTCAGAAAGCTTTGGGATTCCAAAGAAAACTCTATCCAAGTGGAAAAGTCGTGAGGCAAAGCAGGATGGCGAAGAAGGTATTTAAACTTATTGCAGATTTTAATTATTAGTGTAAAGAAATATCGTCTTATCTTTCCGGGTTTCATTTCATAGATACGACTTCTCCAAATCGTGGGAAAGACGGCACGTCAGCTATGGCAGGCGCAGGTGTGGTACTCCCTCCAAAGACAACAATGGGGGCCCCAGTGGACTCTGCTGATCGAGCAGAACGATTAAAGAAAGCAACTGACTTGGCCCTTTCTGGGGTCACAGTTCGTCAGGCAGCGGCTCATTTTGAAATTCCTAGAACCACGTTATGCGCTTATATGAAACGTCGTGGCTTAGCAGCTAAACGCAATTTTCTTCCCAATAACTCCGGAACAGCTAACAATGCATCCATGAAAAGGCAATCTAAATCAGATGGCAACGCTGTGGAAACAAATGGGCAAGGAGGAGGAAATGCTTCTCATTATGAAGATTTTCCCTTTCTAGGCATATCGGAACTAATGGATGAAATGGGCCAAGGAACGTATGATGCAGAAGGATATGCTGATGGAGAAGAAGAGTATTCTGAAAAATAATCAAAAGATTCTCCGAGTGAGATTTAACTGTAAAGTGTTTCCATTTAAAACTTATATTATACGTAGTTATTTCTAAAAGGATGTCACTGTCACCTTGTTTGCATATCATAATTGTTCCAACGTAATTTGATGATATCCGTTCTTTTTGCATATTTACCGTTATTTTGTTTTATGAACTGAGGTGTGAGATTTTGGGTCGGTTCAATGTATTCAGAGCCAACGTTGATATCCTTGTGTGAAAAGGTTTTAACACGGAAAACGACAACTTCAACGTCCATTTCATGGAATCCAATTTTTCTGGGTTAAATAGAGACAAGATGTACATTCATCGAATGATTTGTAAAACACAGAGTGTCAACACAAGGGACAATACGGCAGATTAAAAATTCAACAGAAAACATCCCATCATAATCTTCCTCGGCTTATGGGACAAGGCTATATAGAGCTGTGTTGACTGAATTATGTTAATTGGCGCAACGCTAACAGGAAAGATTTAATGGTGTAAAATTGCAGGAAGCTTAACAAACTCAGTAAATTAGTCCAACAACTAAATGTGACACAATTTTAGAGACGAGTAACATGGCGCAAAATATTGCGTGCCATTCTTTAAAAGTTTATTCATCTGTTTAATAACACTTTTAGATGTCCCTTTACAATTAACGGAGTAAATCCGTTAAAATTCTCTCACTCGGACGAAGATTTCAGATTTTGCTATATAGATCTCAAAATACGTAACCGTCATCGTTAATACTGCATAGAAGTAAGTCATCCACGTTTTATATTTCTTTGTTTCATCGTGTAAAAGTGTACGCATATTTTCCGAAAATTACAATTATCTATCGTACGTTCGTATATGTTTCAAGCTGTAAAAACAAGAAGGAAAAATTTGTGATTCAATTAGTTCGTAGTGAGATTACTTTTAATAGTCAAAATTTATTAAAGTATATATAAATTGTGAATAAAATAGTAAGGCGTATTAGTAGAATAATGTACGTGTTTCTGGTACTATCATATAACGTATTCAGTGTGATTTTAATGGTTATAGTTACTTAATTACCTCAGAGAGGGAATATGTATATATAAGTACAACAATTTATGTTTATGGTTTTGATTATCGTACCTTGATGTAAATGAAGCTAGACTGTATATGACCTTTGAATTTATTTTGTAGCAGGGGGAATTTTTAGTATTAAGCGAAAGTTGTATGTTAGAGTCTTTATTTTCTGATTCTTTAGTGCTCTAAAAAGTATTAGTTGTGGTGTGCGAGTGTGTGAACTAACTCAACTCATTAACCAGAGTAGCGTATCATGTGTTAGCTTACACCCACGACACAAAAAACCTACCGCTTCAAAAAACTAACAACAACGAGGTCAGTCTTTTAGTACGAATTGTGCAGTGTGCAGTCGTACGTAGTAAGTATTCCAGAATTGTTAATGTTCGTAAACAGTAAACACTCTGGAGTTTTTGTACTTGTAAAAATTGTTTCTACAAAGTGTGCTGAGTGGCTTTCAAGTTTTACTTGTTAACATCCATTGGAAAATAAACTGGTAAGCAAGAAATGTTTCCCAATTTTGACTTTTGCTTTCCACCATCAATCTACAGCGATCTGTACATACTAAATAAGTCCCTAAAACGTCATTAATATCAATATCATTAATGCAATACTCATTGAATCTCTTTCAGGTTCCTCAATTGTTTTAACAAGATTCACGTCCTACCACGATATTCGTCATAATAATAATAATAATAATGACTCGTACCGAAGCTCTGAATCAGGTACTTACTCAGAGGAAGGAGGAACGGAAAGTGGTAATGAGCAAGGAGAACAAATGGCCAGTCAGAACGAGAATGCTGCCATAAAAGTGTCTCTACCACCCGGGATTCAGCCAAAGAAAATACGAGTTATAAGGAAACATAAAGTGGAAGTGTTGACGGACGCCGCAGTGTGTATTCTGGGGGGAATGACGTTTCAACAAGTTTCGGAAAAATTTGACGTTCCCAAAACTACGCTGAGAGATTTCATGGTTAGACGGGGGCTCCTTCAAAGAGGTATGGGAAAAAAATCGATTGCAGATGGAAGTATAGATGCAGCATCACTGTCAGATACATTACCATTTACAGTTTCCTAAATGACAGATGTCAGGAGTAAACAATAATATACAAAATTTAATCCATTGACCAAGAACAGGTCAGTTGCAGGACCAACGTGTTTCGCCACCATTTATTGTTTGTCATGATATTTTTTTCTACTTTTTGATAATTTGTTGTAGCTACGTATATAGATTAGAATCTTCCATCGATTATTCCGTAACGTAACGTGAATTCCTATGAATATACATTAAATATTATCGACGTTAAATGTGCCAACAACCGAAATTCTTCAAACCCTTAGGCAAACTTGAATTTACAAATCTGGAATATGGGGAGTACTTAATATATGTATCTTTAATGTATCACGTCTAATAAATTCTAAATACAATACATTCTACATGTAATACATTTGATTATAATCTACATATACAGTTATTAGCTATATTAAAGTAAATACAGGTTCGATTATTTTAAACTTTCAATTAAACTGAACTACGTTAATATGTTAATGATGTCAAAGGAATTTAAAAAATACTCTAATAAATACAAAACAATTTTGTTATACAATACCACCCACGCTACTCATTGACATATTTCTAATCATTTCTTCAACCATAAATATCTCGTCTCATCTTTGCATAGTTTTTGTAAAAAATTGCGACAGATTGTTAGCAATAGCAATAATGAATTAAAGTTAAAGAATTTTTAAATAATCATAACCGAACTGTTGCATAGCATATAATTTGCATAATATTGTGAGGAAAAACGATCTGTAACAAATGACTAAACTGATGCGACAATTGTCCCTGTCACCTGTACGGAAGCATCAAACTCAACACACATCTTCAACATCTCAACATCTTCAAACACATTTGAATACACATTAAACATATTTCAAACTGTTTAATACGTGC
>JAHZNB010004330.1:0-14830 GCA_027744295.1 Callyntrura guangdongensis
CATAGCCCATAAGTGAAACAAACAACTGTTTTCTTTAGAGTTTCACTTTATCGTTGGCGCATAATAGTGGGGCACAGGTAGAGAATGAAATGTGAAGTAAAAATTAGCAACAAAGACAGAAAGAATACTACGACTGGCAATGCATATGCAAATAAAATGCAATAATGACAAAGTTATATTTATTTTATTGGCCCAGTAGGCCTCGACCTTCACATTTATTATCTTGTTACGGGTGTTGGTTTATAACCACAATATTGTGCGATTTCTTTATGCGATACATTATATTGCGTTAAAATTATAAACTGGAGAAAATCACAAGGTGTTTTTGAATTTGAAATAAAATTTTGGTAAACTTGTTTTACAAACCATTTGCAAGGAGCTGTTTATAATATATAGTAAATCTATTTGGTATATATATGTTGTAAAAATTTGTTTTGAGGAAAATTCTTTAAACATTCTCAGTTATCCATCCAAGTATGGCCCGCACTGCTTGTTGAAATTGTAACAAACAGAGTTAGCACAGCAACTTTTATTGGCACAACTTTGTCCTTGTTTTGCACATCCGCCGCTAATTCCACCTTCCGACTTGAGAATTAGAAGGATCAGAAATCAGGCATTAGCAACTTCATTTCTTTAAAAAAAATTGCTTATAATTGATTTTGGATTGTAAATAGTTGGGTAAGTTCTTATCACCTCTGGTGGAGTAGGAACCGCAAGAATAAATGAGAAGTACAGGAAAATTACAGCAACAATGGCGAAGACAAAAATTCGTCTGTTTGACGCGCCCATTATATCAGTGAATAGTGCCTATTTAGAATCCCGAAAGTCCCTGCGGTGAGTTTTTAAAAAGCAATTTCCTCGTTCGGTCGATGTTACTGAAACTGAATGATTGTAATGCTGCTGACTAACTGCTTCAATTTCTTGCAGTTTTATAGCGTTTTGTTCGGCACATTATTCCGCTTCCACTGCATTAATTGTTCTAGATCTAAATAAATCAGGGTTGATTGTCAGATGCTGTCAGACATCCACTCATTTATATTTTGAAGTCACTTTTCATACCAGATCTAATTTTTTTGAACAACGACAGTAATTAATGTTTTTTATTTTAATATTATACATACCTTCCGTACAGTTAACGACCTAAAATAGCAAGTGACTTAAGTTTGGTAGCATTAGCAGGTTCCGGTAGAGTTAAAAACAAGACTCAACTAACGACTGTAAAGTTCTAACCCCATACCAAATTACCAATTAGGTAACAATGACATGCAAGGTATGCAAGCAAACATAATCTGTTCCTGCTACATCCACAACCACTCCTCCCTCACCTTTGTTTAATATTTATTGCCTCATTACCTGTATTTTGTTACATACATTTTAATATGATCTTACAGCACAAGGAATAATCAGGAATGTTTTGTAGCTATTTTTCTTACAATAATGTGCAAATAAAAATTGCTTTCCAGCAAAAATTTATAGGTGCCAACCTTCACATGTCAATTTAGTAAATCTGTTTTCTGTCATTGGGGTGACCATGAGCATCCACCAAATGAGACTGTCAGTCCTGTAGACTACATAGCATAATAATATGTAAGCATGTTTATTCTATTTTTGTTAGTTGGTTATCGGTTTGCTTGATAAAATCAAAGAGAAGATTTTACTCATCTAAAATCACGATGTGATGATCATCTATTTTCAGTCCCGATGATAAACCATAATTTTTGTTACTTATAAAAATACTAAAAATAGAACGGAAGTGGCATTAAACCTGCGACTACAGAGAGAATTAAAAACTGGTTGGACGTCAATTAACAAGGTAAGATATCATAAAGAAGTTTTGTTTTGGAGAATATCTTTACTACTTTAATTTTTATTCTTTAGCTTGGATGAACTTGATCTAAAATTGGAGATAAGTTTTGACTTGCCTTGAGATCACACGATTTGCTGTGAGTGCGAGATCTCACAAAAAAGTGAAGAAGCGACGAGGGTAACCATTTTAATTTAGTCATCAGAAGCCATTGATGAATTTTTGCAGATACGCTTGTATTCCTCATTAAACAAAATATACATAGTATGTAGCTACCTTATTCGTACTATTGCTCTTGAAAAATGCGACACAAACGTGACAAGAAGGATATCGATATTCTCAAGATATACACATAAAAATTAAAGGGAGGAATGGATGCGATTAAATATTGCTTTGAAATGTAACTGCCAAGGATAATCTGTGTTAATGTCAGACTTCTGTAAATTTTTTCATCTTTACAAGTTATAAAACCGTTATCTTTTTAAGGTTAACGATTTACATGTTTTTTGCTAATTTGTTATCTCTACATTTTCAGGCACTTTACCCAGATTTTATAACATGCGTGTAAGCTTTAAAGACGATTATTAGGTTTTAAAAATAGTCTAATTTCAGAAGAAGAAAAAAATTGGGTTCGCTCTCTCATCGCATCAAACTAAACAATCTTGTTTGTGGCTTTTCGCTTGGCTTATGTGCGGTTTACTACAAAAATAATATCTGTGTACTTTTGTAAAACAAGAGAGAAAGGGGATTATTTATATTATAAAGAACGGCATTTTTTCCTTGTGCCATTATACTTCCACCCTTTTTTGGTAGCCATTCTCCTATACCATATATTACTTTACGACCAAAAAGGAGAAAAAATATCCTGAATAAAATAAAAAGTTAAGTGGATTTTTAGAAAAAAACTTTAAAAAGAAATTTCCTCAAGAGATCAACTCAATTCTCAAGCAAGAAAGTTCATGTCGGTAGGCATTTAACAATGTGATCTTGTCATGTAGCAGAGAAAAAAGCAAAAAAAAACACTTCAAAAGGATTCGTTGATGTTTTGCTAATGCTACTACACACGCACATAATATTCAAAAGAGTAGAAAGAGGGATCGCAGTGCGGTGGTAGTGGTTATGGTGTCAAAAACTGTTTATCTGTCAGGAATCAAGTTTGATCCTCACAGATGCTCTGCTTCTCTGCAGGCAAAACAGAATTTGGCGTCTGCTTGAAAGAGTTCTTTTGTGCTTGTTAGAACTTTTATAACCGTTTCTATCTGCACATTGCATATTCAATGTATAGCGTTTTGTCGTTTCATGGTACTATACTATCACTGCTGCTACGAGAAATATTACGTAAAAGTGCTTCATAATGAGTGTACGTTTTTCGTTGAATTTTTGTGGGTTTGGTTTCGGTTGCTTTAAATGGCGCTATTGAGGAAAATTCAGAAAAAGGATGCTGTTCCTTTATATAAAATACACAAGCATTAAAATAAGGGGCACTTGATAAAGGACGTGTACAATGATAGTGTACCAGAACAAATGCTGTTTCTTCCTTTAAAAAGTTTTCTGCTCTGTGGTACGTTGTTGCTCCTCATATCCTTCATTTTGCAATTCACAAAAGGTAAAATGATCGTAATGAAGATGCGAATTGCGAAAATAGACGAGTAAGTGCAATTAGTGTACCAACGGTTACGTCTACGTCTGTGTACTTTCAGGAGGTTAGTTTTAAATATGTTCGTGGGATCGTATCATATCTCGCTAATAATTCATTGTTTCTTCATCCTACAATAATACTCGCTCATTTGTGTTTTTCTTTATCTCTTATCCCATAAATCTCCCATATGCTCTTTCACATAAATCATGGCAATTGTAATAATTCTTAACTAACAGTAGTGTGTGGTGGTGGTAGTGGTGTGTCATTTGTTGATAGGAAAAAAATCGTACACTGAAGATTGCATGTACCTATACGTACCATTTGATACATCTCCATCGACAGCAGTCATTATTCCACTATTCAGAAGGAATTCATTACTCATTATTGAAAATTGTGAATACTTGTTATGCACTCACAGTAAGTAGGTGATTGTACTCTAAAAATAAAATACAATATGCGGCACAAATCATCTATATAGTGATCCATGAAGCAATAAAAAAATGTTTACCCTGTTTCCTTTCTGTCACTTGTTTTTTTCTTACTGACAACGATTAACGAGGCTGACGCGGTTTGTTTATCTTTTAAACACATAAAGCTAATTTCATCAATGTTCATCATTTGTTATATGAAATAAAAACTACGAACGTCAACCTGAGTGAAAAGTATAATAGCAAAAGGTACAGTTTACCCTATATAATACAGCGAAACGGAGTTAGTAAGTAGGCGAATAGGGAAGTTTAAACAAACATGCGTACAACCGTACATAAATACGTTACTGACAGTTAAAAATATTTATTTATTTGCTTTCCATTGTTTTTGATTGACAAGTGTCTGTGTGTATGTGATGCTATGTCAGGTGTTTGTTAGCACGCTGTTACTTTCATTTTGTTTTGAGATTTTTTTAATTTTGAATGGAAAAGTGACATGCGATATTGCAAACATTTTTTCAACAAACCCATTAAGCGAGAAAACACCATACAAACGCTCTGAACGTGTCAAACTCAAATAATCTGAGACGGCTTACAATAAATCTACAGTATTTGAATTTTGATTTCTAATTTTCACTCAGTCTGTCGAATTTGCGTGTAAATTCGATACATTAACCCGAACGCTGCTAGGTATGTAGAAATTTTCAGCGTTGGCAGTAAAACATCCCATCTCAATTCTATCAGGTACTTGAAATAATTATCACTTCCTTTGTGAACTTGAATTTACACAGTCTAACCATCAAGAGCCGAATATAATACCATACAGTAGTATGAGTTCTCGGAAAAAAATTGTCTGTAAACAGTTTGCAGTATTCGAAATTTGCATAGATGGGTAGTCGTGTTCGCTATAGTCAGTCAGCCGCACATTACAGTTTTAGCAGAGGCGTGCTGAAAAACTTGGAATCATCGAGGGATGATGTGGCAATAAATATAAGTACACGAAACAAGAATGTATTACCATTTGGCGTGCTTGTCTCCACTTTTATTCATCGTTTTAAAACATAACATGGATTCCGTGCCTCATAATAATATGCATGTACTATGTACCGTATGCAGCCAGCCAGTATTTCATACCATGCATAATCAATTATTATCAACACCAGCACCATTTCCTTCCTATTTTTCCACACATGAAGCGCCAGCAAGAATAAAGAGGAAAGGAAGTGAATAAGATGATACGATTGCCGCGAGTGATTTGTCCGTAGCTGTACGTACAAAGGTTTGTACATTTTATTTAAATGGACTCACCTGTTTCACTGTTCACATTTACCTAAAACGAGAGTGTTCATGTTGATGATTTCTTCTCATCTCATTTTGTTTTACGTCTCTATTTCAACATTCACATTACAAGGCAATAATTATGACTGATGCTGTTACAGCGCCAACACTGACCAGCAGGTACTATCATGAACGACTGACGTAAAGCAAAGCAAACTATTTTTTTTATGACGAAAGCGCTTCTTCGTGTTCCCTTTGCACAGCATGAGTCGTCATAAAAATGATTCTTGCACGGCCTGGCACTTTGATACCTTCTTTCTCCCCCTCCCCCTGACGATATCTCCAATCAGTATTTTAAATAGAGGAAGTGGATCAGCCAACAAAACTAAATAGATACTTCTGCATCAAAAAAGGGTTACAACAGCATATGTGCTTCCCTCTCCATCCTCCTCTCCTCCTACACCTTTTATGCCGTCTACTGCTACTACTACTCTTTTTTCACCTGGCTGTCTGTTTTTAGTCATGATTATATCATTCAACCGCATGATCATTATTATCATTTTCCCTCACTGCTTGCACTCTGTTGACTGTATCACAGTGGTTGTACCATAGTACTCTGATGATGAGATGACTGTTAGAAAAATAGGAACTTTTCCCCTGCCTACATTACCTCTTACATTTTTATACGAATTGTGAGAGCTGACTCGAGCTGAGTATTGAAGCCCTTTATTCGTTGTCACACCAAACCGTATACTACTAAACTGTGCATACACTTACCATGATGAAACGCTGAAGAAGCATCGACCTGCCTGCTGCGTCTGCTTGCATATTCCTGACCATCTTCATCCCCATCACGCACAGGTTGTTGGCCATATGGTAGGTGTGTGTAGTTTGAGAGTACAAAAATATATTGTTTGGCATTGTTGAGAGGAGCAACAGCAACGACTTCCTTTTTCAATCCACCCCGTCGTATGTTACGTTTTTTTTGTTGCAACTTCCCTTCTCTCTTCCCTGCTTATCTCTGTGTATTATATGCACATTGTTGTATTACATTATTTGCACCCGTCGTACAATGCTTTTTTGATGAGGAGGAGGATGAGGACGCTATAAAAATGCAGACACTAGACACGCAGGCACAAAAGGCTTACATTACTTATTACTATTATTGTTATCATTATAGCCGTTTCGTATATACTCATCCAAAAATGCATAATATGATGTGATACGGTTTGGTATTATGTTTTATTGTTAGCGTCATGTATCCTGTTTCTTTTTTTGAAACCCCAAAACAGTTGTGTTGTGCTTGCCTCTCTGTGAAAATGCGATTTTTAGAGGCACAAGAATCGAAGAAGATGGTACGCATTGCATGACTAAATGGTAATTGTTACTGCTGTTATAATAAAGTATACCAACCACACAAACATTAAACAAAGAATAACAGCAACAAAAATACTACATGCACAGTTGATACTAGTGTCATCATCATCATCATCAGGTTTCATTACAAGGAAGAATTTTACAAAGAGGTAGGCAACTTAATTTTTGGCGTAGTTACTGGCTGAACGTCGTTGTGATCGTGGTTTTTGTGCATTACTCGCCTGTCATAAAATAAAATACCTGCGTACGTAAGTATTATGTGATTTTGTAGACGATAGATAGATACATTGTGTGAGCGTGTGCATACATTGTTGAGTTTTTGGTGGTGAGTAGGTGGACGTTTTTAGAGTTGTCGTACCTATTAGATTGGAACGGAGAGAGAGATAGGAGCAATTACAACTAGACCAAAGGTAGTAAAATGTGAAAAGTTAGTGTTTATTCTAAAAAATTAGAATAAACTTGTTTATGACGTGTCTGAGTCAGAAACATTGTGAGAGGAAGAAGTTCCGGTTTCCTGTAAAAAGTGATAAATTCTTTCTCTTTGCGTTTATAGCTGAGAGCAGCGTATCAGGAAGGTCAATGATATCTTACAGACCCTGTATTTGTATACCTAAATCCGCGTAAAGTGTGAATTGAAACGCTTCCAGTGGCATGTTCTCATAATATGATGGTAATGACTGTGGGAACATTGTTTGCAATTTTTTCGCAAGTATTTATTAACTTGACCTTGTTAGCTAGGAATACAGTAAATAAACTGCTACTACCACTACTACTATGTACATAAACTTGTGAATCACATGCCACCAAGTACTTTACATTGAATGATCGTAACGAGTAAAAACATTCAATTACAAGAAGTTGAAAACCTAGTTTGCCAGTCGTAGATTGAATTATAAAAAAGTAATTTTGTCACTAATGTGAACCCTAACGTAACAAAAGTACAAAGATGATTACATTTCAGGTGAAATTGGCGTTCAAGAGGAAAAGTTACAAAAAAGTTTTAAATTGATTTCCATTGCTAGTGCACATCAAAAATAAGTTGTCGTTAGACTGTCGTCGTCGGTACCATTTGATCAATTTTTCAAATCATTTGTGGCAAATAAAATAACGACACCAAGGAAAGTGGTTGAGTAGTTGGGATAAAAGTTCAAAGAGTGGTACATAAAAATAAATGCCATGTACTTGTCTTTGTCGTGAGCAAAGTGCAAATTGAATAAAAAAATGTAGTTTTAGAAGGTGTTTAAGACTTTCTGATAATGTGAGTGTGTGCTTTCACAGTATCCGTATCGCATTCTCTGTCACATATTTTTTTATCTTTTACATGATCGTGCCAAACGAAACCCATTTTCCCGATTGATCGACTCTCGACTCTGTCGGGGATTTGGGACTGTTCTCTGCTCTCTCTAATCAACCACGTAATGTACCAAGCTTCGTCCACACAAAAAGGAACCCAAAAACAAAGTATTGATAACGGTGATGACAATGTGGCGAGGTTTTTTGTTTCGTGAGTTGTGCATTGAAGAGAGAAGAAGAAAACCAGTTTTGAGTGTTGTGTGTTCGTACCGGTGAGCCATCATCAGGCTTTCGTGCTGACTATACAATAATGAGGGACGATATTGATATTGCATTATAGAAGTACGTGCCCAATGAAAACAATCCATCAAATATCGCTCATCACTGTGATTATCACCTCGTGATCATGTTGATCTGCATCTGCCTGTAATCATCACGGGGGATAATAAGGTGGTCACTAATTTGTGCTTTATGCCGTAGCATGAGCACAAAGCAAGTTTATATCTCTCGGTGCGCGAAGCTGATTATTTGTCAGAATTAGCGGTGGTGGTGTACATGCTGTTGTTGTAGCATTCATGAATATGCATTTTATCTGTATGAAAAATTATTAACAAGGTTGGCGATGATAAAAAAAAAGATGAGGAGAGAATGTGTGGAAAAAATGAACTGTCGAAGGAATTCGAATTTGACTATATAAATACTTATGCAGTAGTAAAAATGTGACGGGTAGATACAAGACGCAATTTAAAATTGTGCACCGACGCAAATGCTTATATATTTGCCGTTCTCTCTGACTTTGTTTAGTGAGACCATGCAGAATTAAGCAAATACTAAGTAGATTAAAATGGGCAGATCATCTTGATGAAAAAGTGAAGGAAAAAATGGATGCTCATGCCAAGTCAGGCAAAATGACGGCGATTTAGTAGTGTAATACGCTGAATACCTAATAGAATGTCGGAACGATGATGAATGTGATTATTTCTCTAGAAAAGAGAATGGGGTCACCACCGCTCGAATGTCGAAATTCCTAGCTTATTATTATATTGTTGTACTTTTACTTTGTAAAACAGCATTTTTACATGACTGGCCATGATGAAGATGACGATGATTATGCGACGTCGACCCAGTAATAATCAACAGATCTATAGTTAGTACAGAGGCGACTTAATCGTCGTAGACAGTCTAACAAAAAATGGTTCAACAGCAGCATCTGTCACTTGTTGTAGATGATTGTCCACAGCTTAAAATTAGAATGACTGTTTGATTCCATTTTTCATGATCGCTTTATCCTATTTGCAGGCAATTTTGCGTGATGACATCAACGTTGTGGTGAAGTTTTAATCAGTATTTTGTGTTTTGTGAGATACAAGCGACCAATAATAAGTAGGTGATTAATAAATAGTATTACGTTGATTGATTGAATGGTGATTTGACGATGACCTTACGTGTATCTCAACCTTTTACAAAGAATTAACTTGCATTTTGCGAGTAACGCGAACACGATCGATTGTCAAGTTCATATCTTATGGAGACAAAATTCGCCTTTTAATTTTGTCCGCAGTGTATCACTTATCAGTATATCATTGAGGATAATGATGACGACGAATCGTCGTCGACAGTGCTGATGAGATAAGCACTTTTGTCACAATCGGAGAAATTTACGTGTTGTATGTTCTATGCTGTTAAAAACAAAGTATCGTACTTGACTTATGTGTGCTGGTGACGGTGACTAGTTGGTGGGTATTTCAATGTGGAACACGGCAGAACAAAGTAACAAAGTATTGCGTACCCGTAGTATTGCCCATAAATAACATTTTTGCGTTGTTTCTACTTGTAGTTTATAATCAGTTACACAGACGATTTAAAGAATCAGGTGGAATACTTAACTGAGTGATTAGTGAATTGTGAGTAATTAATTAACTAATTGTAAACCAACATCAAATTTGCAAGCGTAAATGTTGCTACAAGTACGTTGTCGGGAAATGATTGTAAACCGTAAACTATTGAAGTGACTGCCTATTTGATGCTGGGTAATAATTGTTAGTCATACTGGCCCGACTAGAGAACTGATTATTTACGCTAAATAATAAAGAACGAGTGATAACGTAACAAAGAGGATTTGCTGCCATTTCAAGATTTTACGGCAGTTCATTTCTCTTTGTTTGAGTCTTCATTTACAATTTTCACTTGTACAAGTACAAGTGGAGCTGGAAAAGTGCATAGTCCTTTCTTCAGTTACAACAAAACAACAATGGATTTTCCCATTTCGGCTTAACTATTCCTATTACTTGATATAATTAATGATATGACAAAGCTTTGCTGCTGTTCATACTTGGCACGATAAAAGATTCAATAGAAAAGTAGTTTGTCCTTGAAAAGCAATATGAATTAGAGACTTGCACAGAAATGTTAATAATGGATTGGTAAAGATTGGGACAGAACAGAATTTAAGCTAAAGACACTTTTGTGTGGGTGGGGTTGGTGAAAGAAGCTTGAACTTGTAAAGGAAAACTCTAAAAGGATTTTTCCCTTTATTTTCGTTCCAATTCACTAAGTCAGTAGTTTTAATCGCCAGTGAAGTTTGTCCATTAAAACAGCTATATACGACCAGTTTTTGTTTCGTTATTGTGATTTACGGATTTAGTTTTCCACTTTCTCCATTCCACGTAAAGGAACAGTGCAAAAATGGATCGTTATCATAAGTGAGTCCTGCCATTAAAATTTCATTTCACAGTTTGAATGCATGCAGCTGATGCAGCTTTGAGGAATTAAAACATTAAATGCTCAATAATTTTGAATTATGCAACGTTCATATTGATGTTAAGGAAAAAGCGTTTCCATTACATGTGTTTTTGCCGTAAAATTAATGATCATTGTTTTTATAAGAGAAAAACTTGATATACTAAATAACATTACGTTTTATGAATCCAACTAAACCATCATGAAAAATAGTATGCATACATTTCTTAAATTTTGATCACGATTAACTTTAGCAATAATTCCAATGGTTGCAGTTTGCAATTAAATTACTCAAGTTCAAATTTGTCAGCATCATTAACTACAAGAATGAGGAAAGTGTGCAGTTTAACAGGTGCACTAGAGTGACTCTTTGTGCCATACATATTTATAAAACGCTGTTGTTAAAAAAAAAATGAATTAATCCACGTCATTAATTGCCATAATTCAAGTCGTACTGTAAATACCCTGTACCTTTACTGCCATAATAATCCCTGTGAGAAATTTAATGGGATTGAATGCGTTTTGAATAATGATTATGATTACTGCATGCAATTCGCTCACGCTATAAATATTCTCATTGCTGAGCTAGTGAGCTTGAGAGGATATATACAGTTGCATTGTCCAACATAGGCTATTAGAAAATTGACAATATAACTTCCGTCTCTTCAAATATTCCAATGCTTTATAATGCTTCAGCAAGTAATACAAAGGGGCTACTTGTGCGCTTGCAATTATATTATCAAGATCAAAGTAGATTAACTTTAAAGGGACGGATAAAAATATACTTACATTGTTGCATAATACATATGACGAATTCCTTGCAAAATGTCTTTTTTATTTTTAAGTAGAATAATAACATTACTTCCATGGTTCATGGATCGCAATATGACTTTATATGACTTTTTTGTCAATTTTCTATTATGTTTACATTTACTTGAATAAAAAGACCAATCTTTGCTGGTCACTAGTGTACCTATTTGTCCTCTGGATAAGACAGGTAGTAGTGGTAAAGTCGGGCTTGCAATTTTGCATGTAGATTAATGTATTTACTTAACTCTACTGTAGAGTGTCATTGTTGTAATATCAGACGATTGTATTGGCTGAACAATTTAACACTTTAATAAAACACATTCATTCATTCATTCATTTTTATGGAGTATAATATGTAAAATGTATAGAAAGTAAATTTATCTACAAAATGTTTTAATTTTATGTTGTCCATTTCCCAATTCAGAGCAGCACGTGACGGCTACTTAGGTAAATTTAATTATAAAACTAATATTTTTCTTGTTGTAAATATATTCAAAAATGATTTAAAACTGCAAATTTTAAGGTGAGGTTTTCTTTATTTATTAGATGCATTAAAGGAGGCCACGAAAAAAGACTTGAACACCAAAGATGAAGACGGGATGACGCCAACATTATGGGGATCATTTGAGGGAAATTTAGATGCTCTTCGTTTGATTGTTGGCAGAGGGTAAGATAAGTGATACTCATTGTCAGCCACAACTTTGGTGTGAATATGTGGGCTCTAGACATAGATTTTCACACGGCAAAAGATCTCGCTGCTATCAATAACCGAGAAGATATCCTTCGATTTCTGGACACAGCAATAACTAAAGATGAAACTAAGGACCCAAAAAAAGCAAAATCATTTCGAGAAAAGTCAATGAAAGAAGCAGAGAAAAGAGTAAAGGAATTTGACAAGATACAGGAAAAGGCCAGGAAACTTATGGAAGAGGAACAGAAAAAGCTCATGAAACAAAGAAAAGAAATGGAAAAGCATGGAACTGTCAAAGGTGCCCCTGTTATTGGAGCTCCTCCAGGTCAGCATCAACATCGTCCGTCAGTGGCATTTCTCTCTCTTCGAAAAGATTCCCGTCTATTGTACGCTTCACCTAAATTTTCCGAAATTGTTGCCAACTCCAACCAGCACCACTCCACTACCAGTAGTGCTATCTCTAAAATCACTGGTTCTGGTGTGTACAAGAAAGTTCAACAGAAAAAAGGACAAACTATGAGTGGTACCAGAGCTCCTCCACGCGCACCTGATTCGGAGTTCAAAATGAGAGAAATTGAAGACGGAAAACGGTCAGTAAGAAGTCTTTCCGGGCTACGTAGGGATTCGGAAGTGCTTTTTGTTCCAAAGTATGACATTTCCAAAAGAGGTCAATTATCTGGACTCTTTAATGAAGATGACGATGAAGATCAAGAGGCAGAAATTGACGACTACAGCAGACCTGACCCTATTGACCCTGACTCAATGAGCTATGCAACCAGTAGAAGTGGTGGAACGGTGGGCAAGCGAGCTGGTAGTATATCAGGGATTGGCATGCTACGCTCTATCTCCCAACCTGATTATATGCATCAAGTTGGAACAGACTCTGGGTTTACAGATGATACTGCATTGCCCCACAACATTCCGTCGATTTTTGACCGCCCAGGATTCGGCTCGGTGGCATTCAGAAACTCGATTACCAGTACACTTGCAACATTTCCTAATTTTAGTCAGAGCAATGGAGGTGGGAACAGTAGTCGGAGACACAGAGACTCGATGGATTCCAGTGAGAGTCATAACGATGCAGGAGCAGAGTACCCCTCAGACGAAGGTAAATTTACAAAATAAATAGGGCAGAATGGGAACGTAATACATATCGTTTTAATAAATTAAGGTTATATAACCTAATTTTTCAACTTTTCTTAGACGACGATCGAGAGTTTGGGGCCATGGAGGTGTTCCTTGCTGCCGCTGGTCTCTCTGATTACATTCCAGTGTTCACCAGAGAGAAAATTGACTTGGAGGTAAGTGAAACATCATTATTTTTATTATACAGTGGCAGAGAACGTGGAGGGACGAGGGGGGATAACCCCATCCTGTAATGTGTTAGGCTCCCTATCCTGTCATCTTAAATGGCCCAATCGTGTGGAGGATTTATCTCCCCTCATCCCCCCTGTTTCTACGCCCCTGTTATCATATTATCGTTTTTAATTTTGACTAACTGTTTGTAATTACTTTCCTTTATACCTTATGATCTAACGTTCATATGTATATGTGATGTAATGAACTAGAAAATTAAAAATAAGGGAATATGCTTTCATCTTTTTTATACATCATGCAAATAGGCCTTTTCTAGAAAGAACTTAATTTTCAGCGAAAATACAAATTACAATATTTGCGTCAAAGTAATAAAATTACAAATTTTGTTTGATCTTGTCCTCATTGTGCGGAGTAGCAGCACCAACGTATACATTAGAGCTATTACTCCGGTGCTATGTAAATTACCTACCACTACAACGTTAAAAATTCATTACTGCATGCACATGTACGTACATGCATATTTACCTAACCTGTGCTAATATTAACTTATTACACACATCAATTATGGTTGGGTAACATCAAGTCTTTTGATGATTCGGTTAGTTAGTTTAGTATAACTTACTTTACGAAGTATCAGTATAGTCCAGTGGAAAATTAGAAATGGGTCAATATTCAGGGACAGTGCACTATATGGTACAAAAAATAGCTTCTACACTAGGTTTTGTTACTTCTTGCTTCTGATTAAAATTACTTTGCAGTGAATAGCACTGTTAATGAGAAAAAAATTCCTTACTCCTGTTGATGGACACCTTCTCGCCCTGCCTGTCTTGTCTTGTTCACTTACACCCAGTCAATTCCTTTTTCTTGTGTGGGATTTCAATTAAAAACTCATTAAGGACGCGGGTAAAGAAAATTAATGGAAGTGTAGATATGGAACATGTCTGTCTGTGTGTAACAGGATGACTATATAGTATATAGCGTTCTAAGCATAGGTTTTGTATAGAAACACTTAATGGACTTTGAAAAATTGTATATAGGACTCTTCCATCTGTTTCCTGGAAAATGTAAATGGATTTTTAATGCGTATTGCATCATGTTCTGTTGTAAACCACGAATTACTTGTTATCTTCATTCATGTTATCATTTATGTTTGCCGTTTGGCCGTTTGTACACCGAATTATACTACATAGTACGTACGTATACGCAGTAGTAGTAACTCATACGTACATGCAGTTCCATTTTCGTTAGAAACCTATTAATAGAATATCTAGAAAGTCAAAATTAACTGTTAAACCTTTAAACGTGTAATTACAAATGTGTAAATTTGTTCAGATGTTATCTATTTTTTCTTTTTAGTTTCTCTGTCATTATTATTATGTTTGTATACCTATTTATTCACAGGCTTTGATGTTACTTACAAACGAGGATTTTGAGTCGATGAATATTAAGATGGG
>JAHZNB010004331.1:0-16311 GCA_027744295.1 Callyntrura guangdongensis
CAATGTCGAATGTTTCAAACGGGAGAGTTAGAAGATGAAGATCGCTGCCGGGATGAATGCCTGGATTACCCTGAGCCTGAACGTGTTGATGTCGCTAGCAGTGATGAGGAAAATGACGAGAAGTACTGTGCCTTTACTGATCAAACGGATCACTGTCGATTTTACTTTGTTTACGGTTATACTCCACAAAACAAGCTGTACATTAAGGCACAGAGAACTAAAGACTGCCCACCAGAGCCTCCAATTTTCTGGATCATTTCGGGAGTGGTGGGAGACGATTTATCGTCGTGGTTCTCAGCATTATCATCGCTACTACGCATTTAACTTATTAACATTTTAAACTATCGTCGAGCTATGCGTCAAACGATTGATGCAACCAATGTGTTCTTTTTACGATCAGAATGAAATCCCGAAGAGAAAGTGCATGGGGCATGCATTTAACATGCATGCAACAATGCATGTTGTATTTAACAACAAATATCTTATACACAAGCCAAGATTTGAGTATTAATGAAGTCATAAATACAATGCTAATTGCTATAATGTATATAACGCTATGGACGTGGATGGCCATAAAGTAGTCACTAATCAAACTAGCAAAAATAATTGTAAAATACAATATGTCGGTATCTCATAACTTTCACAAGGTACAGCCATATACAGCATCTAATTCTGAATTATCCCTCATTCATCAGTGACGATTTTGTGCTGGAGGTGGAGTAAGTGTGCTAATACTTGGTCAATTTTTTAATTTATGGGCAATTCTGTTGTAATTTCTAATAAAAGTTGTATATGTTACTCGTTATGAAACCCCCTGCGAGGATAATTGTAATAATACCTATATGCCTTAAACTGTGAAATGACCGAGTACAATTTATGCATTGTACACACAAACAGGGGATACACACCTACGATTTGTGTATGTATTTATACTATTGCCATTTTATGGCTGTACTTTATACGTCTCTCCACGCAAGTTTCGTAAGCCGAAATCGTAATGTACAACAGTATATGCCTTATTAAAATGAAACCAGAGAGTGCTTTTTGAGGCAACTTTCCCTCCACAGGACTAAAATCAGTCATAGAGTATAATCGAATCTGGTTATGTAAGATTAAAATATTTTTAAATTTGTAGAAAGAATGTTTGTACTTAAATGAAAGTCTTGCGTCATCCACGTTCTTCTCCTGTCCGCGTGTCTGTTATCTCGTGTCAGTATTCGTCTCACAAAATTTTACAGTATAAAACGAAAGAATATTCACTGATCGAGATGTTCATCACTGCCAGTTACTTTGCATGCACAGTGAGGAAAGGTTAATTAGGATAATATTTTGTCCAAATCTATACTGCGTAGCATGCTGATTTGTGTGAATTCTAAGTAAAGTACATTCACTGGAATTCATAGTCTACCCGGTGAAAAACTTAATCGCTGAGCTAATAGTTCCTTCCACTGTCCTTTGTACTAAAGATGAACAATTTTACTTACTCGTAGGTGCAATTGTGCAATATACTAATACTTACTAGTTATACGAATGTTGAAATGCAACTTAACCATATTATACAAATGTCTCTAACAAATTGATTATAAATAAAATATTGTTTCCAGAATATTTATAGTATTGTTGATATATATTTGAGTGCTGATTTCATTTTTGCATTAATTTGATGTTCGTTTAATGACCTTTGATTTTTACTAAATCTAACCTTAATGTAAATAATACGATTTAATGTAGACATCGATGTGTAATTAATATGGATAAAATAAATCAAGTTTGATTTTGTAAGAACTTTATTTGATTTGCCTACACGACTGCATAATTTCTTGAAACAAATAATACATCGGAAGCAGCAAAATTGTATTAAATTTTTTATCAACTTTATTAAATTATTGAATTGAATTATAATCATCCTGTGCACTTCATGGAAGTGTCACAACGAAAAGTTACGCATCATATACAGATTTGCACACTCAATGTAAACTTTCAAAATAAATACATAAAAAATAAAGCAACATCGCAAATAATTTGTGTAATTTACAATATTATGTATGTGTCCATTTATACAAATATAGTTTACTGCTGCCCATCTAGAATATTACTTACAATTTTACAGTTTCACAAATTTTTGGATAACTCAAATCTAAAATACATAAACGGAAAATTAAACATATTAGAGTATCGTCAATATATTTAACTTTATAGCTATTTCATTATATTCGATAAATATATCTTTTACCAACAAATTAACTTTTAACTACGCTTTACGTTTTTACACTATCAAATCGAAATCCTATTAGTATTTTATAATAATATGCTACCTGATAATGGACAGGTATTAATATAGTTAATTGCTGTCATATATTGCTGTAACTTTATATTACGACCAAAGATAACGGGTGAGCAAAGCGAATAAAAATAAACGGCATGTTCCACAAGAGCTGAGTGCAAACTGTCAAAGGAGTAAAAAATATTTCTTAATTATAGGAGTGTCATCTTAATGTTAGACATACCGAAGTTCTGCTTTAAATATCAATACATACTAAACAATTTATGTTGTTTTTATTTTATCATTACTTGTCACGCATGTTAACAGTTAACTTCTGAAAAACTTAATGAATCTCTGGATACACATACATGAGCTGTATTGTTGTATAACATCTATTCTGCATATTATAACATATAAATATGTACTTTTTGAAACGATTGCCATTTTGTAATTGGAAATACATTGAAAAATTCCTAGAAGTATAATAATAAACGTCATATTACCTATTGTTATATCTCAAGGGTGGTTTTCACATCAAAGATTTCCGTAAAAATAACGATTCACATTCACAACATTAAAAAGGGATAAATATTTTTGTGTCATGACTTACTATCAACTATATACGACTTAATATAAATGCATGACAAAGAATATATGCCATATTACTTACATTTTACCTGCTGTTGCAATATTGTACATACGTGAAGATATAAAGATAATATAAGATATTCATTGACTTATTAATTAACTCACACTAGTTGTAAATATTTGTATGAAAATTTCTTTGAGACATTTTCCCAACAAATTATGATAACAGGATTACCGGTTGTTATATTGCTGCGAACAGAGCCCGTTGACCAAAAACCGTCCCAACTTTGACAATCGGCGTTTTGTAAACCGGATTATCGCATGATTTAGGCATAGGCAAGATCAAGCTGTGATGTGAAGTAATGTACTTGAAAGCGGAGACGTTAGGAAGGTGACTATGTGCTATTTTATATTATAGAATTGGGATCTACGAATGGAAGAGAGATGAGAGAAAACATGGTGGTTAGATGGCACCAAATGTCGCAGGATCATTTTCTACATTCTAGTTGGAGGAGAAGGAGACGGCGAGGAAGAATCGTGGTCCATGTTATCTCCATTCTCGTGTTTCCTCAGATGACGATCCAGATTGGTTTGCTGTCCAAATGCTCTGTCGCAAAGTGGGCATCTGAATGGTTTTTCCTGTTATCACAATCATTATCACTGAGCCTTCAATGGAATTACCCTTTAGAGAGTTGAGATCAAAGGGCATGCGAGTTCGGAATACCGATCTGGCTAACTCACTTTGTGATGAATGTTGCGGACGTGACGCTGGAGGTTTGAGGAAATTGAGAAAGATCTTTCACAAAGGCGGCACCTGAAAGGAAAAAATGTGTAATGTAAAGGTTAGCAACCAATCAGAGCAATAAGTTGTGTGAAAATTATACGTTGATTGTAAGAAACTTTGTTGAACGATTAAAAGTTATTGTCAAGAATTAACTTACTTGTATGGCTGCTCACCGGTATGCGTTCTCAAATGCCTTGTCAAATTGGCAGAGCGGGGGAATACCTTTCCACAAAACTTACACGTGTACCTACTGTAAAAAAGTAAGATAATTTTAAAATGGAAATAAAGAAAAAACAGTACAAAAGGTTCGTAAATTATCATTCAGTTCTTACCTGCTGCCAACTTTTCCCTGCCAGACGGTATTTGGTGCAGCTAGACTATTGCTGAGTTCATTTCGAGGAGAAAGAGTGTTATGGAAAAATGGATTAAATGGATTTGGGTGAAATCCAGGTGGCAGAGCCGGGAAAGGCGCAGGTGGATGGGAAAATCTGGTGAATGGATGAAGTGGTCTCGGAGCTATGATTTGAGAAAATGCAGAGGACTTTTCTTCTGAAATATCAACCCCTGAAGGAATCGGAGGAATATCTCTTCGCAACTGAAGAGCACTCTGAAAGAGGGAATGGTGAGATGCGGACAGAGGACTAGGACTGGGAAGCTGATTTCTGTTTCCACTCTTTTTCTCTACGACGTCAGAAACGTCTTCACGTTTACCTGAGATAATTTCTTTCATTATTAAATCTCGGGTTTCCCTCATATTCTTTGGTGGAGAATGTTCTCGAATAGGGGTTGGTGATCTTGTCCTTTTCCCCCTTATAAGACTTGGCATGCTTAAATCGTCAGGCTCCTCCTTCATTGTCTTTTCCTTCAAATGCGCAACCTTAACACTGGCAGCACCAGATTGAACACTTAGGTCGAGCGGAGTTTCTCCCCGTTTAATTTCAACCTCTTCCTCTGGCTCCTCCTCCGGACTCAATTCCACATCTAGCTCCTCTTTTTCAGGAGAGTGCTCTCTGGGAGGAGTAGGTGAACGAGAAAGTGACATAGCACGTTGGCCATTCGCAATATTCCGAATATGTTCCGAAATAGATTTGCCATGACCATTTCCAAGCTTAGCTGACGGACCGTTGGAGTTAACTGCTGCAAACAACTGTGGACATAACGGCAATGCCGCAAATGGATTGTACAAAGGAAGGCTAGGTGGAAACATTAGTCCAGGGAAAGCAGCGCTTATCGGCTTATTACCAGACATGATATCTTTGGGTCCTTTTTTGTTGCTGGTAATGTTGTTGTTATTATTAACTACTGATGCGTTAATAATTGCACAATCATCTTTCGTGTTAGGGAGACCAGGTGAGGAATGGGGAGGGGATTGAGTTACAGGTGGAGGGGTCATTGCTAAACGTCCTTTGGAGCTATGACGTGTTGCATGATAAAGCTGATGTCTAAAGCTATTATGCAAAGGATGATTTAACCCAGACCCAGCTCTTCCATTCGGGTTGTTTGGGGAGCCACTCAAACCTGCAATATCGAGGCGTAAAGCTTCCATTGGATTGGGATTGCCTTTCGTATTGTTGTTAGAAAAAAGTGCTGCAGAGTCTGGGCTCAGAATAGAGTTTTCTGGATCCCCTTGATGTCGCTGCTTGTCCGGTGAGCGGGAGTCGGACCTCTCCCCTTTACCACTGTGTACTTTGGCTGATGAAAGTATACTATTTCCGAGTGTCTGATTCTGTGTCTGGTGATGAAACGGGAATTGTGCCAGGGCAGAGCCTAAAGTCCCAGTTTTCCCAGCTACTGACGAGGCAGCGTCACAAAATCTTTTATGTTTCGCAAGAGCAGCACTAGATGCAAAGGGTGCGGAGCATTTGTCGCATCTCGATTGAGCTCTGCAGTCGGCATGCATTCGTTTATGACGGCACAGGTTGGAAAACTGTGTGTAAGCTTTCAAGCAAACCTGTAAATTAAAACAAATTAATTGTTCATGCGAGGGAACATCGTAGCATTTATACCGTCTGGTAATGGTAATACATCAAGCTAGGTAAAACATGTACAATGCAAATTCAAATGCAATAAGCATGAATGGAAAACATTATAAAATCTCCATAATTGGGGCAACGTGAGAAGACGAATGCTTGAAACTACACTAAAAGTATCCAAGAACTTGTTAAGCTAGTTATTTTTATAAGTCATACGTATTGGTAAAGAACTGTAGAAAATAATTCAAGTGATATACGGGAAACGAAATAATTAAAATGTTCAACAAAGATGTACAACTGATCAATGATACTCAATGAAATGGCGACTTTTTGTGAAAACTTTATTCAATTTACCTCGCACTGAAAAGGCTTGACAGATGAATGGATGTGAGCATGCTGCTTCAATCCTGATGAGGTCGCAAAGGTCTTACCACACTCTATACAGGCGTGATTTCTTGGACTTGAATGTTGAGCTCTGTAGGAAATAAAATAAAATCCATCAACATTTTGTCTATGGGAAACCTTTTTCATCTTCATCAACAGTGTTGTGCAGGGAAGCCTTATAAAAATTGATTGCCAAACATTAGAAAGCTGTCATTTTGATGGAATCAGGAGAGATGCACTGAATGAATCCGATGGGAAAGAGAAAACTAATAGCCATAATTATTATCTTACGTAATTTTTATTCTCGAAAAATATTCCCTACTGTCTCCTTTGCATGTTATATATATATATGCTTATGACACATGACAGAGACGGTTATTGTACAACATAGTATTGCAAAAGTAACTAAAATTATGAAAGGGATAACATTGATGAAAATTGAAAATGGATTCTCTCATTCTCATTAAGTTCGTGTATGGGATTTTATTGATTTGATCCTAACTACAGCAAACAAAGTCATGAGTGACATCGGTCTAAATTAGTAAGAGTGAACAGAAGTCGTAGAAAATCTATATCGATTCTTTCAGTTTATACCAATAACGTGGTAAACAAGAAGTAAATGCTTTGTTACCTGAGATGTCTTTGAAGACTAGCAAGATCGGTAAGAGATCGACCGCATTGTCCGCAGGGATATTTCTTTACTCCGCCTGATGAGCTTAGAGACGATAGACGTCCGCTTCCGCTGCTTCTGGATAACTGCCCCAAAAGGAAACTTCCAGCAGCAGAGATTGATCCAAAGTTATTATTGTTACTGCTCGTGTTACTGTCGTTGTCAGAAGAGATTGAGTTGTTATTTAGAGTCTTCTCCCTTTGTAGATGGCTTGCAAGAAGCTGATGGCTGATTGAATGATGATGATTAGTATGTTGACCGAGGTGATTCAGATGCTCTGTCGACGGAGTTCGAGATCTGTCAAGAATTCTTTCGTCTTCGTCGTTTGTCTCTGTCCCATCTCCGTCTTCCCCCTTCCGATCTAGTTCTTCGCCTTCACTCAAACTACTGCTATTGTTCCGGATTTCATCACTAACTCCACTAATGCTGTAAATGTCTTGGAAGCTGCCTGCACATTTCGATTAACAAAAACACAAACAAGTGCAAAAATTACATTACACTTTCTTGCAACACAGTCAACTACATTTAAACACTGACAATAAAACAACTCGTTTTCCCAATTCTTAAAACTTCAAATATAAAAAACACTGCGATACCAAAAAAGTATCTAAATATTTTCAAACTACATCAACAGATCATTCATTTCTGGATAGGAATTCCCGATTTGCAAAAATTGAAACAAAACTTGAAACGTCGTAATAACATTGCTTCACCTCAGCAGACAAAAAGTCAATAGTAAAAGCAACAAATCAGTTTTGGTTGTTTAATGCGAAACAACTGAAACAATAATAACATCCAACAACCCTTTTGACTCCCTCACCATTCAAATGCCAAGTGTGCCTTTATTATGCAACAGACAAAAAAGGCCGGACTATTGTCGTCCTGTATCTAAAACTGATACGGCACACAAAAGAATCGAGCTCAAATGACTGCATGTGTCTACAAACACACACACATATACACGCACTGGCTGCTTTAAAAAAGACCGTGTGTGTAGCTATGTGCATTTTGTTCTGCTTATTATATTCAAGCAGTCTCGGTCAAAAGTCGTGATAAAAAGATGACACCTGGTCCGGAAGCTCGGTTATCTGTAGTAGGAAATCAAAAGGCTCGTGCTCGTGCTTTATTTTCCTGCCCACCCCTTCTCTTTTTCTCTGCTGGCTTGGATGAATGGATGTAAACTTATAAAGCCATTCCAGTGGAAAATAAAACTACATACATGCTGAGGTAATACAGTATCTCAGCTAAACAGTAGCAAACTCTGACCCGATAAAGTTGTGGTAAGGTACGTCGCATTTTACCTGCCTTTCTTTCGGAGGGATAAAAAGGCAAAGCATTTAGTCTCTATCTTGTATTTATCTACTTGTATCTACTGACTGCTCTGCTTAGATGTTACCTCCTAATACCGAGGTTGCTGAAGCTGAGGTAGAATCATAATAATAATCATAAACTCGTACACAGTTGTTTCCGGTATTCATCTTTTATCAATCAGTAACCAGGAGACTCGACTGTCTGTATGAGCAAGACTAACAGAGAAGCTCTCCCTTTTTAGTGCGTTCATCATCCCCCACAAAAAAAATAAAGTGTAACCGACTCTTTATATTGCAAGCTTCTGTTTCCATCCCGTTTGATGTTTTTCTGCAGCAGTCAAAATAGTTTGAGTGGAGAGATTTTCATCAGGTACGGTACACGGCGACTTCAGGTATTTTCATACCATTTGTGATCATCGTCTGTGATCAAGCCAAAGAGCACCCTCCTCACTTGATTAACTGCTTCCATAATATATGTATGTACGTTACACATGTCTTTTTCATTGCACACACTTGGAAAAATGTTCGCATTATACAAATCGGAGCTTCTACTTCCTCTGTAGCAACAACAAACGACTCTTTATATGCAACAAACTGGCTACAATACTGATGGTAGCTCGTGAGTGTGCGGGTTACTATTATCGTAATAATAATATTCCTATTTCTATTTGGTCATATTACAGCCCTTAATCCTCCACAATTTCTTATCACATTTTTTAGATAATGACTGAACTGTCTGCTTTTTCCCGGCCAGGGTTGCTCTACTATTCAAATGAAAAAAACGACGTCCTGAAAAAGAAATGCACAAGTTCATAGGGATACAAACATAAGGCAGTCATGTTAATCTCCCAATGGATCATCATCCATTTTATAGCACCAACGCCATATCACACGGAAAGAAATCCATGTATGGTATAGTTAAAAGGAGTCGACGAATCGGTTGATACGAGTTTAATTTCTTTTTCTCTTGATAGTTTATCTTGCTTGTTTGTTTGATGGACGTTTAAATAGGATGTGACCGTATGCAATTCCACTCCATCTTTTCAACCCATGGAGCTCACACATACAGGGACAAAAACATGAAACCCAAGTCGAGTAGCCAAAATCACTGAGAAAAAGCTGCAATCAGTGGTGAATCCTTCAATCTTATATTTTTAGATAGGATTCGAACGAAAATGTTTTTATACGTGAAACTAGTATCATCCATTGATTTTTGCTTCGTTTGTAAGAATTTGAGGAGGAAGTATCGCATTGCATAATATACCAAGAATATTTTACGTTCTGTTTGTGTCTCTCTGAATCCACGAGTAATATGGATTTTTCGTTTTTCTTCTCTAACCAGAAGACTCCTTTGTATTTACGGAATTTATTGTGAGCTCTGAGCTACATATCTTATCCTTTGAAAAAGTACATTTTGTGTAGGAACGAGGAAAATTCTAAATTTTCCTGTTTTTCAATAAATCGAATAATTGGATGCTCGGGGTAGGGCAGGTTAATATACACAGCGCAGCTTGTTGTAATGTAACAATGCAATACAAGCAACACGCAAGTCATCAGAGTTTCATCACGTCATGTACATGCAGTCAGTGAGGTACACACAGGAAGGAGGATAAAGGGACGAGACTTTATGCCGACACGGATGTTAATTGTTCCTGCTCTGCTCGAGCACGTAAAAGAACGATGCTGCTTGCTGCTGCGCTGTGCTTGAATGACGAGGCAGCTGAATCATATTCTTTTTGCTTCGTTTCCGGTATTTACTGTCATTTTTTGAACAAATGTGTGTTTGTATGTAGGTATAAAAGTAGATACCACAACAATATTATCAGAATTTACGTGAGCATACATTCTGATTTATAAATTCTCTATTTTCCCGCTTTTTCTAGGTTTTTGTTATAAAATCCCAACAACATTATCAAAAAACAATTAATCATGATTCATGGAAAAGTAAAAAGTACAGATTTTTTGGAAGAAAAAAAAACCGTTGACTATTGTAGATAATGTATTAACAGCCGCAAAACTACATTTAAATGTACTTATTTGATTGTCCCACAAAAGTTGAGATACTCTACTCGTCAATGTTTTCAATAGGCACTTGATGATGACGACGAAGGGGATGGTGGTGATGAGAGAATCGGTGATTTTTACGTTTTTGTGTTAAGAATAGGGGAGAACGGAGAACAAGAGTGAATAGCTTTTCAAACAATATTTTGGTATTCGGTATGATCACACATGGCTTTCTGCTGTAAACAACAACATACTTTTCAGCTTACCTTTGTGACTGGAAATCTCCTCATCGGCCGAGGATGACACTTCATCGTCCCCATTCTAAAACCCACAAAAGTGATAATAGTTATGATTCAAGAGCACAAGTTTAGAGAAAGTTAAAATATTTTTAAAACACATTTCATATTTAATGATTTTTACATCTCTTATCTGCATACACATATAATATGCAAGCAGGACGGTACACTACAACAGACGAAAGGGGCACTTTTAGATCAGAGGTCAATAATAATGTAAGTCGGAGAAAACAAGGTTACAACCCGACGGTAAGGATAGACGCAAAGCCGAGAAGCAGAGGAAAGACATATAAAACATAAAACAGCGCGCATTTTAAAACATGAAAAATATAGCAGTGATATTATTTGCATCGTAATCGTAGTTAGCTTTTGTCAAGTCAGGTCATTCCAAAACAAAACTGTTATGATTATTGCCGCAAACAATGAAAATAAATGCTAAGCGGTTTTTCCTCATATTCACATTACGACCACTTTATCTAGCTTTGCTTATCCCATTAAAGAAGACATTTATAGTTTAATGTGCGCCATGGACTATTTATTCAAAACTATTAAAGTAAGAAAGTATATGAATACACGAAAACGAAGACTAGAATATTTTGTACAAATACACACGGGGTGTACATAGGAGGGAACCATATATTATATATTTCTTCCAAACGACGTTCCCACTTTCTCGTCGTCGTCGTCCTCATCGTTATTCCCCACCACTGCTGCCACCCATTCGTCCAGCAATTCAGTGTTGTTTAGCTCTTTCGCAGAAGTACAAAATAGTTTGGTGTACACGACAGTTAGCCAGTCAGATAGATTTAAGGCCAACGACAAGAAAATAGCCTCGATTCTGTTATATAGTTCCAGATAATAACATGGTTATTACGCTTTCATCGTATCACCTTTTCCTGAAAATTCTCAACTCATTCCATTCTCTTCAACAACGTATGTCATAGGTATGCGACCAATGCGTCATTCAGCAGTCATTTTCCAGGCAAAAAGCGTATATAGCGGGCATTACGTCAACGACGACGATGATGATAACTGCTATTTGGAGCACACATATTTTCCACTCTCACACCAAATATAATGGAACTGATGAACCAAAATGATAATAGCAGATTGATATGAGTGGCCTTTTTACTCTCTCTTCTCAAAAAAGCTCTTATGCATTCTTAGCATGAGGTCCAATCATAACTCACATCAAACATCCGCAATGTTTATGGCTCTTCGCTTGCATGATACGGTGAAATGATAACAATTTATGCATGGACGAGTAACGAGTACATAACATTTGTACAGGAGTCAACTCAATTTTCCATCCGACCATCCCTACCGCTAATATATTTTCTGGTCGTTGTGGGAGAAAGAGAGGAAGGATTTTTGTTGGTGAGGGTAATTAAGGCAATGCGAAAGAAAAAATGAAACGAGAGTTGTTTGTGCTTCACATTGCACTCCAGTGGTACTGTATATTGTATTGCTTTGTTTCTCATGTATGTATACACGTATGTATGTATACACGCCGAGACTCTATTGCCAGGTATTTCTTTATGTTTTGTGGTTGTTATAATTTCTATCCATGATTCATGAGATGCTTTATAATAACGGCAGTTCACATTGAAAGAAAATGAACCTCATCACGTTTCCACTAACTCGCGCTCTCTTTTTCTCTTTGCCTGGAAGCATTCACAAACGTCCGAAAGTTAGACAACAATCTCTGGCTCAAAGGGGTTGAAAAAAGGCAAGTGGGCAGGTGAACCCGGTCATCGGTGAGTGAGCGGGTGCCAGGAAAAAAAATATATTGTGCCATGAGAGTGGAAATTAAACTTTTTTGTATACGTAAAATGTATACGTACTTTGATAAATATATATTTTTGTGCCGACCTGTTTTGAGTTGCAGAGAGTGTACAATAAATAGGTATGCTGCAAGCGGTGGTGGTGGTTGGTGAGCTGGTGGTTGGCATGTTGCGTACCAAAAGTCAACTAGCTATCCGGGAATTCAATCTTTTCACCGGTAATACCTATCTGTGTGTTTTTCTGTCTTCGTACCTGCGGATTAAATTTTTCGCTTCATAGAAAAATAACGCCTACGTACCAGTTGGGTTGTAATGAAGACTTACATTTTTATCGAAATATCACCTTCATTTCTAATACGTGTATATAAAATGCATTGTTACGGAAATCGGAGTCGGTAGACATGCATGCCATAATTTTTTATACCCAAATACACATGACTGAAGCATATAAGGCCGCGCGCAATGGTGACAACGAGGATTTCGTGCAAGCGATGGATTGGTCATCATCACATCACTATCATTAGGAACGAGGGTCATATGCCACGACACGAGGCTGAAACTATAATGGATTGTGTTTTTTTTTTGTTTCTTCCTTCTTTCTCTTTTATATTCGGTCATATTGCACACACGCAGTCTAAAACATTACCCTGTTCTTATATCAGCAGCAGTTACCAACAGCGTGTGTACGTATGTGGCGAGATGGCTAATTTTCAGAGATATGTATCTATTTTTATGAAAGGGGTGAGGGGTAATATTTAAATGCAGCTAGATATGTTTTTGTACCTATACGAAAGTTTGCTTCCGTGTTCTGATGTCGTCAAAAGATACAAAACACAGGCATACCATAAACCGGCAAACTTTGTGGATTTATCATTGTCATTTCTCAGATTTAAAATGGGAAGCACGTAGACGTGTGCTCTGTAGCCCTCTAATTACCATTACTGAAATAATTTGGTGATTTATGCCACTGATAGTTGGGTTAATTGCAATGTATCATAAGGAACGGATTGAAGTCACGTGTGTTTTCTGGAAGTACTGCCTATACTGGAGCGGTGACTAGTGACTGTTCTGCCATTTTGACCATTTAAAGGACAGTCACCTTTCAAGTTCTCCAATAAAATCGGTTTATGAAATTTTACTGTGCATGCATGCTGTAGTACACTGTGAACACAGTTATTTATTAAAATAAACATACTTCAAGTTTTACCTGATCTATGAAGTCAAATCCGAGTATCAACTGATTGTGGGTTCTCCCCAGCTTGATTCTATCTCTGGCTTTTACAAAACCACCCCCTGACGAAAACAGTGTGGTACTACGTACTGCGCACAACTTATGTAAATTTATTACGGTTCGAAAAATAATGGTTGCCTGTCTGTTAAAAAACTATGCTTATTTTTTTACCTGCACTCCGATCAATGAAGGCTTCGTAAAAAAATCATTGTGAGAAATCCATGCAAATATACACGAACAAATGCACAAATTATTATTTAAGTTTTTTCAGACAAAACAGCATCCTTTCCCTCTCAAACCCCCCGCGATGGTAAACAACTGAACAAAAAAAATTGCAGCAGCCTTATAAAAAAATCTGTTCGATGTGATATATAAAAAATTTAAATTGTAAAAAACACTACGCATGGGTTACTGAAGTGTTAAGTGTAACAGTAGCTTGTAATGTGGCAACAATGACTAACAAAGTCCAGCACTGTAGTTTAAAAATCAGAAAGTAAAATTCATACAAGGAGAGGAGAAATGAATGATGAGTATTTTGAGTGAGGACAAATTGTACGAAACGAAAAAAGGGTTTCTCTCCACAACACGCATTTTGTACAATGAAAAGGGTAGATACAAAAAAATGAACCCGCGAGGAAAAAAATATATAAGAAGCAAGTATATCGCACACGGAGACAGGATAGTAAAAATGAGCTACAGAACGTCAACTAGAGTGAATATTATTCAAAAAGTCAGTTTCTATTTTTTATGTAACAAATTTCTTTTTGTGAAAGCAAAAGAATAAAAGAGAATGTCATACTACACTTGCTATTGTTCCTCGCAAAACGATTTTGCTTCAAGTTTCAAAAAAAAATCTTTCTATCATATTGCGCACCCTTTCTTTTTCCGATTATTCTTTAGATTGAAGCTCGTGCAGCTCCACTGCAATACAAAAAATATAATAGAAAATTGTCTCTTTGCGATAATCGTCATCGTCGTGGTCTCTTCAGTGTATATTATCTACTAAGTGCACACACAGTAATAATGGTGCTCAGCTCAAGTCCACGGGAGAAAAAAAGGAGTGACGAGAAACAGAATGTGCTGCAGTGAAAAGAGTCATTTCATTTTTCTCCCTGTGTGGAAGTCAAGTGTCGACAGTACTATTAATGAAATATTGTGTTCCAGTTAAGCAGACGGCAGACTTGGAGGAGACAAGAGACAGCTAGTTTTGTAAACGTGGTGGAGGGGATGGCAGTATTGGTGGTGAGAAATCGTAATGGAGACGAACGTAATGACACGGAAATGGCATCAAGCCTTGTGATGATGATGACGTGAAATTGATATGATAGGAAAAGATGGTTAGAGAGAAAGATGATGATGACGATAATGATGATGTTATGTTTACAACACGCGTCACATCATCGTTGATGTGCATTATGTTCAAGCGAATTACATCGTTCGTGGGTAATATCTAAATTCAGGAAGTGAATTGAACGAATCGTTGAAGACCTAATCGATTGGTTCTCACAGGATATACTTTTGTACATTCATACGCATATATTCAGTGACATCCTTTACAGAGATATGTCATAGAGATGCTCCTGATTCAGGAAAAACTAAAGTAGGGAAAGGAGAGAGTGTGGCTGTTTGATTGGTTTTGTGAGCTCAGGTTCTAATTTTTCGTACATTGGTTAGTGAAATCCCATAACAAAAATTTACCTATTACCACATAACGACTTTTACATTATCATTTGCACACACTCTCTTCTTGTTTTTTTCTCACATCTTTTCCCACTTCTTCCCCAGTGGTATATATTTCTTCCTACAACTTGCAATAAAAATGTGGCAGCGGTACGCCAGAGGAAGGGATGGTTGATAAAAAACCGTAACATGAACGTCGAGAAAACGACGAAAAGCTTTCAGCGGGTCGCCGAGTCGAGACGAACGTGATGCATTAATCACATTCACATTCCCATAACATCACTCTATTATCCTTTACGTAAGGATCCCCACCACCAAGTAAACTGTTTTGCACTGATATATCTTTGACGGGATGGTTGTCACCATTACCTATGACCATCGCACAGTTTACGGTCTGCAGTAATGGAGGGAAGCTTCTCTGCACTTGATTCCAGAATGCTTTATCCACGTTTCTCTAAAAATTCTATTGATAATCAAATCAATGGTTGGCTATATAATGTTATACCCAATTGCTATAAGTTAGGGACGAGCTCATAAAAATGCTGACTCGATAAAAACGTAGTCCCCATAAGTTGGATGGGAGTTTCTAGTTCGTTCCGAAACTATAAAAAATACGAGAGGAGAACATGATTACTATTACTGGGGAGAAACTACATGCCTTAATTTTAATGATTCTCAGGTGTACGATATATAGTGTAAGTATATACGATAAACCACCAAAAACCGCCAAAATGCCTATAAAACGACATACATAACTATTACTCAAAAATCCACCTACACAACATTTTATGTTAATAAAATGTTTTTCCCTTCATCACCTTCCCTCTTCTGGTGTATCTCTCTCTCTCTCTCTTTCCATCTATATATTTTTATCGGTGACAAAAAGACATCATTTGTTATGGCGAACCATGACGGAAGATTTGAAAATGAGATTTTTGTCCTATTGAAATAAAATCCATTTTTCAAATCGCATCTCTCTTTATTGTCAAAGTTGTACAGTGTGGTGTATTCATCAGGCTCATGTAAATCCGGAACCCTTAAAAAGGATCATCATTCGTTATGCACAGACAGTTGCAACTTGGAGCAAGCGTAATAATGTGTTTATTCAGGAAAAGGTACCATCATAATGTATGATTATCTGTGAGCATAATATGTCTTCCAAAGAGAGGATCCGAAGGTGAGAATCATCCCAAACAAAAATGAATGATTGTGTCTTTTGATCGCATCGCAACTTTTAAAATTCTCGTAAAACCCATTACTATCCTTGTGTTCTGCATTCATCCCAAGTGTCAGAGGATGTAAGTTGTTGGAAATGGAATTACAGAGCGAAAACCCACAACTCAA
>JAHZNB010004332.1:0-11065 GCA_027744295.1 Callyntrura guangdongensis
ATTACAGCAAATTATTGAGAATAATTAGTACAAAATATACATAAAAATTGAGAATATTATGACGATGATGATGATGATGACGGTGGTGTTGATGAGCCACGTCAGCATACCCTGATCAGTGTATAAACTGCATCACTGCTCTTCTATAATTTTTTAAGTATGTTTGATCAACTTGAATAATTTTTGTCCGTAAAGTTATTAAGTCAAAATATGCAACTCAACATTTAATACTTGCTGACCGTATATGGGTCATATTTACATTTAAATATACATATACATAAATAAGCATCTTGGGTGGAATCGTGTACGTTTTAATCCGAGCTTAAGTCGGATTTGAGACTACTAAAAGCAGTTTTAAATCCGATTAAGCCAGGATTAAAAGTACCCCTATTCCGCCAGCTAAGTATTGTCTAGTTTCGGCAGATATGTATGTATGAATAGGTGAGTTTAGCGATTGAACAAATATTGAAAGATTCCTGCATGGAACTGCTTATTCTCGTAATTTTCTTTCCATAAATAGTTTACTCGTTAAAACATTTAAAATTCTACTGATGCTTGTTCTATTTGCCACAAAACTTGTCACGGCTTTTAGTATTCTAACAATTTATTTTGTTCTCTACTCTAATAGAATTGTATTGTGTCCCCTTATATATTATAAAAAATAATAAATAAATTTTTGACAAAAACTTCTGGTCAGTTTAACCTCAGTTATTCAATTATTTTTGTAGTAATTTAAAAGTGATACTACTGCAACCACTCTTCAAATAATGTGGATATATTTTATTGAAAACCAGTAGTAACATATGGAGACACTCAAATTGAGTAATGCGTATTAGCATCACACAAGTTCTATACCTTATTGTAATTTCTAAGCACAAGATGGTGAGATATTCCGAAGTGTGTACTCTTAAATAATTATCCAATCCTGATATTGAACAGCTTCGTAAGGTCACTTACCATCATTGAAAAAAATGATGGAACCGCACAGATTCAGGTTTTTGGGATAATAATCATGGTTAAGAGAGGACGATAAACTCCACAGAATGTTTCAGGACTAACATGAGCAAATGTTGTTTAATCATATTGCAGATTGCAGTGAAACTGCTATCGTCCTGCCGGAAATGTTGTATTACAATTTTCAAGTGACCATTGTTAGAGAAAACAGTAGCAGTTTAACCACTCAAATTGGGAAATATGTCAACAAAACAATTGGGCGTCTCCTGGAAAAGGTTGTTTGATTTGCTTATGAATTGCAGTCAGGCAATATGGAATGGTCATCAAGTTATTCGGGAAATGGGAGCGTAGGGGAATGTCCATTTCCACTACAACTGTGAAGCCTCCAAATATACTAGGAATTATTTGGTCATGATTTTGTTTGATTGACTAGTTGTACCATGGAAGTACTGGTTCCTATGCTGAAAATTTATTTTGAAGGATTTCATTTGTGTCGTGTTTATTGTATATTTAGTGTGATACACTTGCATATGATTGGTTTGGTACGTATCCGTAATTAGATTTGGTTATTTATTACTAATATCGATGATTTGTAATTAAAAGTTAATTACGTTCCTTGACCAGTGCCAACAGAGATACCGATCATATGATGTATACTCTGGGGCGAGGTTTGAGGTAAAATTTAGACTCGTTAAAATTGATATTTCTTTAAAAAGTGAAAGTTTGGACTACCAAATATAGCTGATGATAGTGTGTAGCGTTTTATTTTACGCATATTTGAGTTAAGAGAGCGTCAATATTGTTTTAAAAATCATGAATTTAAATAGTAACATAAAAGTTTGTTTACGTCAGCTGTCGTGTCGTACCAAAATTGAACAATTTTAAAATTAATAGTTTATTTTCATAGACTGCGGAACAGAGGGGATGATGGGGTCAAATCCCCCCTGCGCTCCGCCAGGGGGGATATGGGATATCGTGTCAATATTCCTCCACTGAAAATCGAAGAAATTTTGTAAAATTATGTTTTAATTCAACTACGAAAATTATAAAATCGTAATCGTAAGTAATCTTTTAAAACTGTAGTTCACTATTCTGTTCATATTTCATGTTATATATTGTGATTTATTGTGAGCATACAACATGAAGTACTTTTACTTTATTGAGATGGACAAACGTTTACAACATTCCAAATGATTGGTTACAACAAATTAAAAATTGAGTTTAGTTTATGCATAGGCAATAGGATACGTTTAGTGTTTACAACTACAAGTATTATCGGAATACCACAGAACCGCAAAAGCATTAAAAACTATGCATTAGCTAGACATTGGTTTGAACGTTTGATAATACAAAAAATGTCAATATATTTTAATGGCGAACGCAGGGTCGGGAAGTTAAATGGTATATATCTAGATTACTAAAAATTTTCTCAGTAAAAACCTATGACTCATGTTTTCTAAGATTGTGTTCTGTTGTCTAATGTCATGTCAAAAATTTTTAATACATGATTGCCAATACTAACTATACATTATCGGTGTTCATTATGGGTGTGAACGCAAGAATCAGTTTTTCGATATAATCCAACATGCCAAAGGCGTAATTTTTTTAATTTAGATTTTAATTTAATTTTTAGTTAATTAGAGATTTTTAAGAAATGGAACCGTTTTTGCGCGTACGTACATGTTCTTTAATTTTGCCTTACCAAAACATTAAAACGAGCTAAAGGAGAATACTATTCGTCATGATAATCTTATCTCAGTTTCATTTTTTCGAGCTCAAACAAAGTGAAGCTCAGTTTTATCGTTTATATCATAAGTTCATATTTCAATGTTCCTCAAAATCTGAGAGAAATGTAAGTAGACCCTTTTTAACAGATACACGAAGGTATAGCTTCTAAGTGTCAAGTTTTATGTAAAGCTCTGGAATCGTATCAGTTTTAACTGCTGTGGTACGTGTTAGAAACATTTACGTTGTTTTAGCCAATTGCCAGCTCTAAAAAATATTTACACGTGCCAGCTAATTTGTTAAAAATGTACCTAGCCTGTCTGACAAGCTTCATGGAATATTAAATTTCTAGAGCAGCACAGAAAAGGTAGACCTCTCCTAGGTACACGTACTAAACTCATTTTTGCAAAAAAATCTTAAATTCTGTACTGACAAGGACTAACTGATGTTAAGCTAAGCGTGATTATATTTTATAGGTTATTCTTGGTAAACTTGTGGGACAATACAATAGTATTAAAACTAGGATTTTTTATCAAAGCCTGAAACCTTCTGTTCGGATTGTGATTCTAATAAAGTAGGTGTACAACAAGTGTAGTACGAAAGTTCAGTTTAAAATATTTCAAATGCTGAAATGAGGCTCTGATTATTCAAGTAAACACAACTTTTGGGACTATAAATGTTGACAGAGTCGTGTGCGTACTTACGTCCTGTCGTCCTCACGATAGCTCTTGAAGAGTAAGGAATTTTAAAGTTTGATTTTGATTGGACAATGCCTGTCAGAATTTGGTTGTGGGAGGTGGGTTTGAACGGATCATCTAATACTTCATTTTATGACTCATGGCCGAAAGTTGGTGTAAGGATACACAACAGATAGTTATGAGTCATAACTTGTAACGTTTTGCAACATTTATTCACAATTAGTTGACCCCAATGCCAGCACGAACTGGGAGGATGTGGTGCGTAAACCCTTTTATGACTTAACTTTTTAAAACATTACGTAGCTTACGGAACCTAACATTGTATAGCATTACAGGAAAAGACTTTCTGCTAAAATTTGGTTTACGCATTTGACCGCCGCGGGCATCAAACCTTGAGTAATTTTTCCCCGGATTTTTAAATGTTAAATCCATGTTGCCAAAAATGCTGTCAATAGTCGACGTGTAGTGGAGTTGAATTTCAAATATGTTACCAATAGATCTCATATACAGCCTTTTGAGATTGACAGCAATTAACATCTTTGCATTTTAAACTTTGCAACTAATTCTCGATTCAATTGCAAGGATACATTGCATCGCAACTGCATAATTACTACAATGTTTGGTTTGAACTAAATTCATAAACCTTGGTTTCCAGGTATGTCCAGACGTAAATTTACCAATTTATTTAAGTTTTTGGAGCAGAATCGCCAGAACTGCGATTACCATATCCATTGATTACAAGGAATACAGTGCCTGTGTTAACTCTTCCAGTATCAAAATATATATATTTGGAATCCAAGAGTAATTTTTTTTAGAATTTCAATTTCATGTGTACATATTTTTAGGTTCTTATATCGTTATGACATTGTTTACATGTTCTGATGAAGATTGCAGTCGACATTTTTAACAGCTGTCGACAATTTATGAGGGCTAAATCTATTGATGGTAGCTGCTAAATCTATGACCAAGTCAATTTAAATCTGGTACATGCATAGGAATCGCATGCAAATAAACAATATTCTTTTGGAACAAACATAAAAAATATTGCAACAAAATATATTTATCATTATTGCCAAGTACTAATCTGGCTAAGCTTCGCAAATCCTACGTGTTCGCAAAACAAAATAGTTTTCTAGGATGTCGTTTTTTGGAATTCGCGCTAAGTGGCCGAAAACATCAAACCAGAAACTAACTCCTGCGTAAAAGACAGAGAGCAAAAAATAGCAGAACACTTATTTAATTAAACTCAATATTAATTAATGTAATTTTTCTGTCGCTGGAAGTTGGTCTGGTAAATAAAAAATACCGCCGAATTTCAACTTTATTTAACACATCCGTCCCGAAGTAAAATTCAATGCTTTTAAACGTAAATTCCTTGTCAGCTAGCATTCGGGTACATAAAATAGAGTATTTATATTAAAAAATAAGTCGCAAAATTTAGTAAAGCTGAGTTTACATCAAATTTGTTATAATTATTACACGAAATAATTTTAAAAATTGTTTTATACAACCACTTTACTCAAGCACAACTAATCCACAAGACGCTATAAGTATACGTTGTGCATACGTAAACTTTAATTAATCAAATAATTTTTGTATCGGACTGTTTGGATGATTTAAAGACCATAAGGCTTTCCAATGCTTCACATCAATGTATATAATGTCAGACTCAAGAGAAAAAAAGGTTAAAAACAAAACTTAAAAAACTGGATATTTAACACAAAGTCATTCGTTAATATACATTTTTAATTTTATGGTGATGGGCAGGAAAAACCTAAACCTGAAAACCAGTTATTCACGCCAAGGTGGGACTAGGCCCTCTTCTACATAAGTGTCAAAAACTTGTGACAATAAGATCCAAATGTACTAACTTTATACTTATTCAATGCAGAAGTTTATGGTGAAGAACATGTGACATTGCTCATTTTCCAATTTGCTTGTAAACCGATGCTGCAAGGATTTTGAATGGGACACAAAAACTACTTTTTTCCAGTTTCCAGGAAAAGATGTCCCTACTAAAACGCTTGCAGTATCGATTTACAAAATATTCAAAAAATTAGCAACAGAACATTTTATTGTCCACAAAATTCGGCATCGAACATGTATAAAGTTGTTACTAGTAAACATAGCTACAGCGAATATAAGGATAGATCAAGTTCTTAACAATTTTAACACAGGACCCAGCAACTCATTGCCGTGCATGAGTTCCTTTAGGATAAGAAGCGTAAACATTGCTGGAAAGGGTCACCCCCAATGTCAACTGCTGTTCATCAGTCCCTGGACATGTACAAACTAATTAATTGGCAGCGGAAAATTACCACAAATTCAACCCTGGACGAAGTTATTAGAATAAATTAAAATATATTAATATTGTCAATTCCTACTGCATGGCATCATTTCGTGGAATGTACACATGCGGTTAGTGTGTCGAAATAATAACTCTGTTTACAGATACGTAATAATTGGTGCTTTCGACCTCACAGATACGTGGTTGTTGTTCTAATATCCACGAGTTTATTAATATTTCATTTCTCTAATAAAATGTGGAAAGGATCAAGCTGTACAGAATAGCAACAAAACAAAATATTTGGCCACAAGAAAGTCATATACTGAAGACTGTCAAATTGGAAGAATAAAAAAAATACTGGAAACACATTGTATTGAAAATTGTAAATCGTGGACTCATCACAAATGTTTGCAAAATTTATTTTCGTTTTAATTTTGTTATTTCAAATTGGAAATAGTACTTATCGACTTGAAGTTAAAAGGTATACCGAGTTGAAAAAATCCGAACAGAACCTAATTAAGGCCGCTAAATTGTACTATCCCACAAAGGATATACCATTGGTTACAAATTCGTTAAATTTATTTCTTGAGCCCTTCTTGAAGCAAAACTGTTTTATTGCTTACAATAACTTCATTCACGTTAATCTGCCACCCAGCAAACACCCAGTATTGGTGCGCCGCACCGTTCCCGGCGTACTTAAGATACATGATGCCAAGGATTCGTACAATAAATTAGTATGGACTCCAGCAGACGCCAATGTCCATACCGAAAACGAAAATGATACAACGTACTCCTGTTCAAGGTCAAAATTCTTGAGTAAATTTCAGTTGGCTTTTCCTGACTATGCTACCCGTGAATATGGCGGTATGCCTTTTTGGGGAGAAGATAAGCACTTTTGCTCTAGGTTGGTCTATTACAAGTTTTCCTCTGCGACAAAACCTTGGAACTGCTATGCTCACGTCGACATCTTTCCTCCCGAATTTGTCATGAGGAATTCTTGGGAGCTGCCCTACCCAAGCCTATTCAATTATATTTACAAAAAAGGATTTGAAGGTTTAGTAATCTCATCGTCTGCTCAGCCGTTTCAGGTACTAGTCGCTGACACAAAACTTTATTTGGAAGATGAAAATGCAAAAATTCTATACTGGATGCAAGAAACTGCCACTTTTGGTGATTATTATTCAGACGCTAACAAACCATTTAACATGCCCTTGTTCGCAGTACTGGTAATACCTTCACGCTTCGATGCAGACGGGGCTACTATACTAGTGGACATTATAAAGCAATGCTTGGAGTGTAAGGAGCAAATTTCTAAGATTTCATTTAAACTGTCGGACTGGAGTTCGGCCTCCTTCACCAGTCTTTCACATACAGCAAACAAACAGTCCAATGAAATGCGTATATGGACGCAACCCTCCGACGTAGGCAGCCGAGTTGCGAGGGGCATTGTAAGAAGCCTTAACAGATGCAAACCAGAGTACCATAATACGGGTCGTTCGATTGCCACATCAACATTCCTAACTAGGGATCTTGAAGAACGCCTCCATCGTGGAATTTCCCACGTACTAAAGAATCTCATGGGGAACTATTCGATGCATATCGCCAGAAACCTCTACTGTAATTCTGACGGCGTTGTAACAATCGGCCAACATAGCAATCAGCTTGCACTTCGCTGGGACATTACTGCTATCCAGAGAGCTCATGACAATTGGCAACTTACGAGATATGCTATTGTACTCGTCAATAAATTATCTAATCTCCGTTTTATCACTTGTGGGGAACGCGGCACAAGTCCATTTCCGGTTCAAGAATTGTTTAACGTTTTTGAAGGGTACGTTTGGATGTTCATTGCAATATTCGTGGCAGTTCTATCTTTGGTGATTTGCAGAGATTCCAAGGAAACCACAAGTAAAGGAATAATGTACCACTTATTGTCCATATTAAGGGTACTTGTAGAGCAGGGTGGACCCTTTTCAGATAACCTACTTAAAGATTAGCGGATGAGATGGATCGTGATTGCATTTATGCTGATGGGAATCGTTCTAAGCAATGCCTACAAGAACACAAACGTCTACAATATGGTATTACCAAGGCATCCGAAACGATATGAAAATCTAAGTGACCTCATTTTCGACAAGTACACTGTGTATACAAGAACGACCCGCGTGTTCTACAATCATTGGATACATATGGATAGAGCAACCTATAGAAACATCGATAAACGCCCACACATGGTCAGCAGTTCGGTACCTTTTACTTTTGCCATATCCGAACTTGGTTTTCTCGACACAAAATTATTGCCGGAAAACGATATCAGAAAAATTGTTTTTAATGTGGCAAGACTTCATCCTAACGTTGAGACAATCTTGATGGAACCGTACAGATCCGGTTTTTTCCGGGATAATTTGAAGAGTGGCAAGGCTGTAAATCAAGTCAGAAAGATGTTTCACAATAAGGAGGAACGAGTATTGTTTCAGGATATTGCAGCTTGTAATAAAACTGCTGTCATCCTTCCGGAAATATTGTGTCACAAATTTGACCGGAAAATCATTAAATATTATGGGAGCAGTTTGATTACTCACATTGGAAAGGAAGTCTACTCAACACAGATAATTATTATAGATTTGAAAGGGTTTGTCGATCTTCATATAACTGGACGGATAAAGCGTATTCTGCAATCAGGCATTTTTGAATGGTGGGTTACTTATTTGGGAAACGGGGGTGCACCGGCCATGACCAAGTCAAATGCATCCTTAAAACCGCCAAATATGTCAGGAAATGTTTTGATCATATTTTTTGTTTGGTTGCTTGGAATCACGGTAGCAACATTGGCTGCTTTGGTGGAGATGCGTGGATATATTTGTGGGGCTCTAGTGTTTGATTCGAAACGTACTAAATATGTAATATCTCTATCATTTATTTGTATCAGTTCTCTCTTTGGGGCGTCGAAACGACAATTAAACGTCATAAAGATTTATTGTATATATTTATATCTGACTATTTGTTACCGCTTGTTGAGTTTAAGACAGGGTAAATAAACATGACAGTACGAGCAAAGTCAAAGTGAAGAAGTCTCTACTTGGTTTTTCAAAGAGTCCAGTACCCACAGAAATGCATAATGGATAAAGAAAAACATAACCTCAAATTTCGAAACCGTAGCAAAATTTCTATTGGATTTTTTTCCGATACCGGTAGCCACAAATGCAGTCACATGAAAAGTTAAAATCCCTTCCGAGTTTGAATTAACGACAAGAAATCACTTGATGAAAATATAATTTGAAAATTCGAAACAGTTATCTTGTGGACAGACTAACGGAGAGATAAACAATGAGAACCGAATGAAAAAGTGTCATTAGTTAAATTAGTGGTTTATTTTAAATCGTTTTTTCACGTTTTGTTATCATGGTTAAGACAAAATTTTAATTGCAATTTTTATACTATACCTTCAAATCACCTATTCTCTTGCCGTTTAAACTTTTAATGTCGTAACAAAAGAAACGTTTCGCGGATATAAATAGTATTTTCCAATAGCACTGGTATATCATATATGTAATTAACAAGCCCAAGCTGACTAATATATGTCTTATATTGTTTACATTAAAATACATAAGGGAAATAATTTGTTAGGCAGAGTAAATATAATACGAGAAGCTTGTATAGCTAATTTGCAACTACTGAATAGGTCCAGGCCTTCCAACTTTGACGACCCCTATGGGTCATAGGGGTCAACTATTTTGGGTCAAACTTTGCAAAACCTCATCACTATTCAATATGTATCTGTTCACCAAGTTTTAGGTATGGTTGTTATTTGAAAGAAAAAATTGTGACCCCCGCTGACCCTCAGGGTGTTAACCCCAAACTCTGCGAAACCATCCGCATGGAAACGAAAACGAGATATTGTCAATTTCAGTCCATGATTTAAAACAAATTTTTTATTCATTGATTAAATGTGGTTATATTTATAAACCAAGAAAACGGTGACACAAGCAACATATCAATTACGTCGTATTTATTTAGACACTAAACAGTTTGCCTTAAATGACAATATTCTGTGACATATTAAATATAAATAATTTTAATTCCCTATTCAATTTATATACCGAATTGATGTAATAGTACTAGTTTGTGTTAAAATTATATATATTTCATACCAAAACTAAAGTTCCTATTACTGAATGACTTATTTATACTATTTATGACTTAATAATCTACTTTCTAATTTACTTCTATACATCATAATTTAGTTATAAGGTATTTATATAGTAACTAGATATATATTAGCACATATAATTAATGATCAAGTATTATTCTCAATCAAACTCAATTCTGTAATTTATCATTATGTGAAATTGCTCAATGGGCTTTGCCTAAGGAGCTTTGAAATAAATATACATACATGCATACACACATGTTTATAAACGAGTCTTCAATTTTATGATAAAAAATAAAAGTGTTGTTTGAAATTGGGAGTTGTTGCTTGCATGACTGGATTAATTGGAATTGGCAAAATGGCTAGAACTTCATATAATGCAGCACCGTCGAGGCATTATGCCTGTCAATCACGTCTTTTAGTGAAAATCAATATCATTAGGTGTTAATTCTGTGGAGTGTCTATGCATTAAACTGGAAACGTTTGCAAAGTTATATTTAAATTATTTTCAATTTATGAGAAAGTTACATAACCGGAATAAAGTCTTCGTTTAATTATGGCAAATGGTATATAGTCGAGAGTTTGTTTATCCGCGACAGTCGACATTCAATGCACATGAAACGTAGAATAGATTTTAAAATTTGGAATACAATAATAGTCACTCATGAAACATAAACTAATCTGTTAGCTCGATTCTCTTTAAAAATTCTTTTATAACTTTTCATTTCAAACGTTTTACCGAATAATGTTTTCAGATTCGTGTTCAGCGTAAAACCCGATTTAAAATTATAAATCCCTGCTGTAGGGGTCATGCCCAACAAAATAGCATACGTTGTTAGTTCACTACTCGTCACCATGCTATGCTTATGACGTTGTAGGTTTAGATTTAGATTTATTTCAATCAGCGCCCCGTCCAGGGTCGTTATGCTGACTTATAAAAAAAATTATTATTACATATTTTTGTCATTGTACATATAAATGAGGTAGTTACAATAGTGTTTCAATATGATGGCATGTAGGAAAAACTCTCAATCACATTACATTACTGATTACATTATTTTAAAATAGAAAATGAGAGAAAACCATACACCAGCGTTAGAGGTTGAATTTAAGTTTAGTTTTGTAATTACTAACGCCCCATTCGGTCCATCACAATTTCGTCAAAGATATCAATTTAAAAGACAGTATGTAATCTTATATACCGTAATATATACACGAGAACTAACATTTTTTTTGGTATTTTTGTGTTTT
>JAHZNB010004333.1:0-19235 GCA_027744295.1 Callyntrura guangdongensis
AATTTTAAATGCATGTTTAACCGCATATTTCAGTGATTTTAATATCATAATTGCATGCATTAAACTGTGGTTTTAACTGCATAAAGTCGGCTGCCCTGATAATGATGCATGATTCATTTTTCAGAACTAAGGTTTTTTTAAATTGTTTTAAATAAGCAGAACATAATAATCACCGGTATTACCACTTTAATGAAATACTCGATGAGAATAACAGTTTTCGTATTGCTTCAAACCATTTACCCGTGTATGACAACACTTTACACATATCTGTATTTCGTGCTCCCCTTGCGCAATGGATTGTGGCGTTTTAGAAATACACGTTTATGAGATCAGTATTTCCTCTGATTTTGAGCTATATTGAGGAAACTTTTCATCTAATAAGCCCACATTTAGCGACTACTAACTCTAAAATTTATAAACTAATAATAGCTTTTTTCTTTCGGTGGCCGGATGATATTTACTATTCGACGGCAACGACAAAATGAACGTACCTAACAAGCTACGCTAAAGTTTTTTGCAGTCCAGCCATAAGTTTAATAAGATATGAACTCGTTAGATTAAAAAATTAAAATATTAATAAAGGAAATCTAATACAATATATTGATATTCCGAAACAATAAACTATTTAATACTTAAACTAAGTATCAATACCAATACTTTCCAGAGCCAGGTCCTGATATGATATGCATAGGCTCAACATATTAGTTTAAGACAATTCCGTAACATGATTGGCTTATGTAACTGCTTGATAAAGTATTAAATTAAATTAATATTGGCGAATAAGAATATTGTTAATTATCTTAAACATTTTCGAAAAACGTTCAGATTGTTAGCTTTTGTGTTGTTATAAGTATTATTATTAGTTTATTTGTTTTTAACATTGAGAAGTACAGGTCAAGTACATGGCTACGTTACGGCGTTGCACAAAACCGAAAGTGCAATGCTGTCAAACATATTTAAAACTAAACGAATCACAAGGTTTTTAACGAAAAATTAAAGGGCTAAAAATTCTTGTTTAAAGTATCTTTTGGTTTTCAAATTCTTCGTAGAAAATGAACAAAGCTTCATGACGGACGAAAGAAAATTTACGATACATTTTAGTTATACAAAATTTTATGTAAAACTATTAAATAATATTCATGTGTTTATTTTTTTAATAAAACGAAAGTTATTAGTTTGTTAGCAGTATATGTTTCACGAAATAATGTTAAGAAAACCAACTAAATTTAATTGGGAATAATGCTTTAGGGTATTTATTTTCGACTTTATTAAAAAATATGGTTCGCCTTCATCAGATCCATAACTTAACTCTTTGAATAAATAAAAGCGAACCATTTCCTTCTTTAGATGTCTAATCATAGCTTTATGTGTAGTAAATTGAAGTAGATGGACAACAAAAAGTTTGGAAATGATGCATAGTATCCCTGTAGCAGTTCGATGCATATTTTTCTTGAATTTGAAAAACGACATTGGTGTGTATGTTTCCACAGAATATGAACAGATGATCAACTGTGAGAGACGAGTAATCGAAATAGCCTAATGTTACTATTTTAGGTACAATGTAAAACACGAATTAAACTTCAGCTATGTTTCCGCTTTCTCGTGGCAACTTGTTATGCAATGGAAAACGCGTAAAGTGTTTAGTTATAATACTAATCTATAATTATGTCGTGGACTTAGCACTATGCATACAGAAGAATATTTCTTTTATCAATATGTCCTTTTACACAAGCAGTTTAAATGTCTGTCAATTTTTGTGTAATGCGCAAAAGAATTTTACTTTTATCTGTGTGGTTGTCAGTTGGAATAAAATAATCTTCCCGATATCGTCGACTTTGGAGCAGTATCAGAAACAAGTATACACTACATTACTCATCCGTAAGCATACATTTATAATCGGCAATGATTTTCAACCATGATACCATGCATTGCAGTAAATGAATTTCGGTGTTTCCATGGTGCTTCCATCATCATCGTTGCTGATTCTTTTGCTGTGATGAATTTTGTGTAAATTTAAGCTCACCTCGTACATATCTTCAGAGATTTGTTTTTGCGACTATTGCATGGCTCTATGTTTTTTACAATCGGATGCGTCTCTAAACGGAAGCATTTTCATGTTTCGAAATTCATTGTCGTTCTCAAAATTGCAAATTACTCCAATTGAATAAACCAATAAATATAATCATGCTTGGCTATAGTAAATCCTTCCATCATAGCTAGGTAAATCATTATGCAGCTCTTACTATTGTATGGTTATTGCGGCTCTAGTAAAGGTTTAGGTTGAACCTCTAGTTAAGTTTAACCCAATGCTTCACTCTGCAGCTATTTTTTGACAAATGTAGCCCAGATCACCATCTGCTGTGCAACTGCATTCCTTTGCTAATCTTCCTCTGCAAATTATAAATTTCATTTCGCGGAATATATAACGGCAATGTTGCAAAGTCAAAAATAAAATGCAAAGTTGAAAACCATACCCTACATTACAAAATTTCGATTTTCTGTTCGACCAAACGATGTAATGACTTTGACATAATTATGACTTTATTAATTTGCTTAACTAATTACAAGTAACTAATTTTGAATGATTCACTGTGAAAAAACTATTAAATTGCTGGTTTGCGCAAGGTCAACAAGTTGCATAATATTTGAACTTGCTTTTCAAATTTGTCATGAAGTGCATAGGCTGCTGTTCATGGTAGAGCGAAAAATATTTTCAGTTTTCAAGTTTTGAAAACTCGTTGCAATGCGAAACCCAGTAATGTTTAATTGTGGTCCGGTCTATTGCACTTTTAAATTAGCATCCGTTTCTTGAGTAAAGGTGAGCCTTTTTTAATTTTTGGAGAAATTTACTATACGTTAAGCACTTGTCACACAAGCGATATGACTTTAATTGCTCTGATAATACAGCATATTAACAAAAATTTAAAATTCAAAATAATAATCTTGCTTAAACCATTGTACATTCTTACTTCTGTTGTGAAATTAGGGTAATTGCGACTGGGTCCCACGACCACTGTATCGCTTTACTCTACTTTTCTGTACCTTACGTTTAAGCTGCGGATTTGTTGTATGACAATGACACAACTTATCCACAAATTCGTATTTATTGGGATAATAATCACTCAGCATATGCCTTAAGGGCTGAAAACATATCCATAAATGATGAAGCAAACAAGGAAACTTTTCTAACCAAAACTTTAAGAAACTGCCATTTTTTAAGCAGCCAACAGAAGTTTTAACATTGTCTGGTAATCTTAAATAATGCGTATTCAAGTTTCTAATAGCCCTTACCAAGCTCATAACACTTTTTGCATTGTAAGAACAATACTTATTGGTTTCTAGATGCGTTTTTACTTCCTGAGCAGTTTTCTCCTTCAAAGCATTCAACCAACCGTTTTGTCCATTAAAAATTGCGTGAAAGTGTTGGTCTTCTACGCTTTCTTTGCATTTATTTATGTTATATGCTGTTCCTTCACTCAAATTACTGACGTCTACTAAAAACCTCAATTGTTTACTTGGTTCCCAGAAAGTATAATACGACATGATTTCAGCTGCTTCCGGTCGATTTGTTGGGATGAACGATAACATTGATGTGATGAGTGTACAGATTCCCTTTTGTTCACCTCTGCTGTATGTCTCATCAATAAGTGGTTCTTTCTTGTCCTCGATGTTCCTTCTAATCTCAACACTATATTTTCCAAACGGATGCTTCCCACTGCTAATCACGCGGTAGAATAAACATCCAAGAGGAAATATGTCACTGCTGCATTTCTGCAAATAATTAATACAACAGTGAAATAAATTACCCTTTAAGCGACCAGATTCCCCATATAAATATCAGTATCCCTAGCTTCTTACAAAGTCATTGGGGAAGTCTATCAAACTTATGTTGCCTTTTATTTTTTCCAGCTCCACAAAATATTCAACTATTTCCGGTGCGGTCCATCCAGTTGTGCCCTGGCTAGTTGTTATTGGTACACCGGAACCATCTTGAGGAATGATTTCTTTGTTGAAATGCAAATATCTAAACCCTTCTCCCATCTGACGTAGTACGTCTAGTTTACTTATTTTTGCTGGTTGAATACATTGGATGTCATTAATCCATTGATCCAGAGTTGCCTGACAAAGCTCTAATGCTAATAGGTAAGTTGTTGTTCCAGGTAAGATTATTTTTCTATACGAATGTAATTTTACTATGTTTTCATGTTTGCTCAACTTTTTCAAAATCATTATTTCGGCGTCAACGTTTTTAGGATGATTAATTTCTTTAACAGCGACGTCTAGTTCACCAAATTTACCTAGGAAAACCGTTGTACCGAGTGAACTTTGACCAATAACAGTTGATTTTTCATAACTTATTTGGTCGGATAATTCTAAAGTCACATTACTTTGGAAATTATATTTTTTAAAGAGATCATAGAGAAAATCGTCAAATCCTAGGCTCTTCAGAGTCGAAATGAGTTTTAACGGGGATGCTTCTGTTGACGTTTGTTGCCAAATTTCTAATATTGCTATGAAAGCCGTTTTAAAATCAATCGTATCTTGACAATGAAGAATTCGTATATCCAATGTACTTTCTTTCGGCATATCTAATAACTCTCCAATTTCATAAATTTTGTGTTTCAGATATGAACGATTTGGTGACTCCCGTAATGCTTCTATGATGTCCGTAATTGTTAAACCTATAAAATTACACAAAAAATATTTTAAGAATTTAAAGTTATTTATATTTCGCAAATTATGTCCAAACCAAAAACCAATACAAAACCTTTAAGTGATTTCATGGGTATATATCATATTGGAGTCCTACTCATGCACGCATGAATGACGATGCATGTATCAGACAATAAAAATGAAAATTTTCAACTAATGAAAATAACAAAAAGTAGTGCACATATTCACATAATTATGAGAGTATCACAAACTACAACCCATTTAAGTTCAGTCCATTTCATGAAGTCAAACAGTAAGTAACAAGGTGGTTGATGTAACATGTGAGAGAATAGTTCATTTTAACTTTACCGCTTTAGAAATCACTTCCGACGAAGTTCATAAAAATTGAAGAGTGAAAACTACAACACCGTTAATTATTTGTGCCGTTGTTGAGTATTATTGTGCCCAGGAAAAACGTTGCGCTTCAAAAATGAAGAATTAAGACACTTCCAAATGGCTCGTATGTATTTTCATCAAACGTTGCACTTCACCCACATGCATTCAACAAGCTATCTACATGGTTCGCGGGCAAATGGAAGGATTCCAAATAATACACCTGCTCATTACCGACTTTTAGCTGACATATCTGTCATAACAGCTGCCGACGCCAGGTTAAAAACAAACCCAGAAGTATAATATATACGCTAAAAGGACATGCTAGTTGCATACATGGGAAATAGATTGTCAACGTCCAAAAATGCCCAAGTTATCAGCTGCAAATCAACTTAGAAAGTAGAATTAAAACAGACTTTAATTGTACTTGTGTGGAATTTTAAAATGTTATAAATGTAAACATGTAATAGGCATTGCAACGTGGAAGATTTATTTGAGTTGCCTCCTGATGCAACGAAGATTGGACTAGAATATTAAAAAGCCGGGTCGTCCATAGGGAATAACTAAAGCTCTAATAACGGACTAGTCTGTTCCAGTATTTGTAAAAAGTTTGTTTTATGACGATAATAAATAAATAAATAATAACGATAAACACAATAACGATAACAATAAACGATAATAAATATGACATGTAAATTATATAAACTTGCTATATTTTAAGTTGTAGTTTGAGATACTCATGATTTTGCTTATGACAATTTCATAAGTTCAAAAGCACCGTTATCGTCGGATGTATGATATATGCATCGTCTTACAGAAAAGCAAGCGAGGCCAAATGATGCACGTTATTTTTTTCAACCCCTCGTTTATATTACAACTCTAACCAGGGAAAGTCCCAAGCTGACAGACTCGATTTCAGCGACACATGCGTTTCGGTAGTATTTGACACGTAAAAAACGTGAAGGCTTTAATTTTTATCTAACCTAAAAGTTTCCGTTACTATCAAGGTTAAATTAAGTCACTGCACAGCATGATTAAGCTACCACTAAGCCACAGAGTAAAGTTACTAAGATTGATATTAAAATTTTATAAGTTAGGATTTATTTCTGTGCCTGCTTTTGTGAACATTAAGATAGGCACCTACCACTAGGATGTACCATCAATGTAATAGTATAGATATGGAATGGACACATTGTCTGCAAGGCAGCCCACTTGCAATTTAAAAGAATTCCTTGAAGAAGAGTAATTGAAATAGTCTTAAATCAATTAAACAATAAATGTAAATTTCATTTGATAGTAAGAAGTTTAAATTTACAACTCGTAGTATACCTTATACTGTTAACGGTAAACACAACGTAAGTTATTGGTTAAGATAAAACGCCGATAAATTCAGAATAGGCATTGCCTAATTCTGTAACCCGACGCATTACCCAAACCCATACAGGACAAGCACAAGACTATTGTAAATTTTGTTATGGTACTACCATATACTCACAATATGTTGCATAATATTTTGCGGGTATGCATATGTTATGCACACAAGTTTTCATACCATAGTTGCTACCATGTAACATTTGGCAGAGCTTGGATTTAAGTTTATTTCCTGAAACAGTATTTGTGCATTGTAGACAAAAGGTGACTTAACTGAATCATGCAGCATAATTGCTGGTCCTGAATAACAGTATTATCTAAACATCTTCCAAGGTTTTGGATTACTTACTTTTGTTGTTGTCTCTTTCCATTTTGGAGTCCATATTGCTGATTCAGTATATAAGGTTGGAGTCGGTTCTTACTGTTTTTTCAAAGTTTTGTCTCTCACATTTCCTGTTATACTATTGTTCTGGGTGATACGTGGTATTCCATTTCTTGTCTGAAACTGAAAAATGTTAAAAGTTAAAGTTACCATCAAATACAACAGTCATTTGACTAATATATTAAGAAAAAAGTGGAAACTCTTATTTACAACTACTGAAAAGGTGTATAGGTGGTGACCAGATATACCCTTCACTAAAGGGTTGCACTGAGCCCGTAAAAAGCCCACTGTCCGAGCCCGATGGGCTTTCGACAGCCTTCGGATAGTTTTTTTGCTCGTCAGTCTCGGACTATGTATTTTCTTATGTTGAATGCTTCGGGCTTTGGTCTGACCTTGTTTTTATAAAAGCCCAACATGATAATTGAAATAGTGAAAAACACGCAAAACAGTGCATTTATATTGCAAGCAATAGTATGTAGTATGTACAAACAAACACGCACAACATAATAATGACCAAGTACACAATGTACATGGTCATTATTATATGTGCGTGAAATACAGGAAAGTACGTACAAGACAGCATATACCTCTTCTTACATGTCTCCCGTTAACCTCCATACCATATTTTAATAAAACTCTCTCTTATGGTTCTGACAATTGTCTCTCTGGGCCAACGCTTCGGTTGTCGTATTTCTTGCAGGAACAGGAAGCATTCATCAAGTTTTAACCAAATCGGTTAACAGATGAAGATTTTTGTAAGACAAAATTTAAAGATGATTCCGAATTATTCGTTGTCTAACTCATTAAAACGTTTCCGACAAAAGAAACTTTCCTGAGTCATGGGATTAATTTTTTTCCCTGACTTTTGAAGAAAAGCTTCAAACTTGCGTGAGTGTAACAAATTTAGTCACAATCGGTGTTAGAATCGACGATTCGTATGGGGAGCAAACGAACACACAGAAATTGAGGTTTATATATAGATTAGTAACGGTATGTTTGTAATATAACAAAATCTATAAATTTGTGTACACGTTTAACAAGAAAACGAATATGATGGATAAAGTTAAGGGAAATATATAAGTTTTTCAGTTATGCGTGAATGCGCGTTATGTTTTCCCGAAGTGAAATTGTATGATCATATACCTCCGGAATTATAATTGCTTGATTCTATTTGTTATCGAATTTGAGAGATGTAAGAATATCATTCAGTCTTACCTAAGAACACAAACTGAATGGTCTGTGTATATAAATCTCAATAAACTGTTTATTCAGTCCGAACCCTAACACGTATGCTTTATGCACTAATAAAAGCGTCTTTAGTTAGATTTCTATTTGTTCTTTCACAATATATTTGAAATTGTTTCTTCGCCAATTACGTATACTTTGAAGTAGCAGTTCATAAATACCTCAAATTTTTACAGTAACTTCTATCCTTTTTATCAGGAGCTACCCTAAAACAGTGGCATTTAACCAGTGTAGTGGAGATAAGCTTACATTGACAAACCAACGATGAAAAATTAACAAATACATGAACACACATTGTGATTGTTTTGGCTTTCCTATCCTATAAGGACCATGTAAAACTTTCGAGCTTGTTTTCAACATCTTATCAATGCGCAAAGGCTAAAAATTTATTTGTGGCTTAATTTACCACAACTCATGTTGGCAGACGTGAAGTTGATAAATGTATAACAAATAATAGGAAAGGTCAAACAATTGGCACCACCTTAACTGGTTTTATATCTGAGCTGCTTGTCCGTTTTTACAGATCTCTATATAGGTGTTAACGATAACAGTGATAAGTGTTTCTAAGTCAGTTTGACGGCACTACATAGTTTTAGCACTGCCTTGTGGTACCATAGTTCAGCAACGGAACATTTGTCAAATATTTTATTCCAAAATATACTGATGACAAAGTATTTAATGCATACTCTAGCGATGCCAAACGAATTGTGCTCACGTTGGCAATATTTATTGATACAGAGCAGAGTAGTGGATGGTCATTTCCCATGGTTTTTAATTTTATTTGCCAGTGGAATGGGAAATAAACGGAATAAGTGGAAATTAATAACAAATTTGGAACACAACTGATTTTGTGGTAAATGCACCTCTAAGGTACAACATATACAATCGGGGTCAAGGCAAAATTTTGTCACCCATAATCAACGAATGTGTCATGTTTCGTTGTATTATTGAAAGCTGTATTTTTTAACTTGATTTTTTTCTCAACATACTGAATAGTTTGTGCAAAAACATAATTCTTTATTTCTCCCTTATTGGGCTTCCTAAAAAATTTTAAATTAAAGATGGAAAATAATGGAGTTTTCATTGTTTGTACCTTGGAATTACTTCTCAAAGACATTCCAATTTTATACCAATCCGAAATATTACTAACAAGAAATATGTCATTCAGCGGTGTTGATTACGTAATATTTTATACTAATAAAATATATATTTGATGAGCAAAAAATCACTTAAATCATCAATACAAAAAATTTGGAAATGGTCGACGGATATATCCAGCAACTCAAAATAACTTTACATTTTGCCCAAGTCATAATATTGAATTAATTTGGCATTATTGGACTCACTACCTTCGAATTATAAATTTTAAACTCAATTTGTCTGGTTTTTTCACTTAAAACTAGAATAAATAAAACAATCTTCATCCGATAAATTGTTGTTTGCTTAACAAAAAGTTCTTTATGTACGTAGTGCTAACAAAAGTTGTTTTGTATTGATGCCGAGTACCATCAATTTTTATAAAGCCATTGCTACTGGTATATTGTAAGACTAATACTTTTCAAATCATATTTTGCTGTATGTGATGTCAACAAATATCCGTGTTTATCTGCATTTTCTTTATCTATACTTTATATAATCGCCATTTGTTTATGCTTACAAGTATGGTTTTACAATAGGTCTGTGATGAAACAATTTACAAAATTTAGTTTGTACAATTTTAAAGAATATTATTTTGTTAAACATGACTAACTTTAGCATTTGTATATATGTCCGCAAATTTGTATAAAGATTGGTATGCGAAAAGAGATTTTCAGATGTATCTGGATCTGAAATTTGGACTGTCATATTATTTATCATATTTGTCCAATGGTGTTTTTTATAAGTTGAAGTTAAAATCAGTGCTTACGCCTTAAAATAAAGTTATTTCAGAATGTTGAAAATTGACTTTCAGTTCAAAGTGCTGCGTTTTTAAACAACTTCAAACACCTAGTAGAATATTACTAAATAACAAAAATTTCAAATATACCAGCCCACAAATGCAACAATCCGTCAGCTTTGTGTGGTAATTACCCAAACCAAAACATTAACATTTTTGGAATCCCTTACCTCGGAGACTTTTATTTCTGTACCAGTAAACATATAAATTAGCAAAAATATTGTTTTTCATCTCATCGTGATATTTTTACAGGTAATATAGTCGCCTACACATTTTGTTTTGGCAGGATATGACTACGTTAGGGATGCACGGTTTTCTCAGTTCAAACGGATCGGTTTTTGGACCAGTGTTGGTTCGGTAATTGGTTCAGTTTTGAGTTGATACCAGATCCGAAAACCTGTGATTTCGGATTCGGTTCTTTTGGGAATCAGATGTTTTTACTAATAACAACTGCTTAAATGTAAATATTGCCTGGATTTTTTCTTAGATTAGAATTTAATCATGCACATAATAGCCAGACGTACACCATTGATATTGTTATTTATTTAACGAGCTATAGTTTATCATTAATAATACATATTAACTACATTCCTAAAATATTTACACGATGACAGAACAATCTTTTAAAATGCTGTTGACTACGCAATTCCAAATTGTTATCCATTCTAATATATACATATCGTTCCAGAAAATATTTAAAAATTCATTAAACAAACAGTTTAAGACATAACTTAAGAAATAACTTGTGTAGTGTCTTTGTGTCGTATATACAATTCTGTATCTGGTTGGAATATCGTTGGACACCAAATTAAGCATATGTATAACTGGCTAAAAATTAGAAAACTTAAAGTTTTAGATTTTGTCTCAGATCTTACAATTTTGCTGGAATTTTGAATATGTAAAACAAATCGTCCAAATTATGCATTTTGTCAGGCACTGTAAATACATGAAACTGCGTACTACATCTAAGTCATTCTTAAAGCTATCTTAAGAAATGTGCAGATCCCTGTGTTCTGTGGAATTTTATCATCATCAGAAGTAAATATAACCGTTACATTACCGTACTTGTTCGCGCAGTACATTTACATGTGCACACTCATGTAACATAAAATTTCGTTTCATCCGCAACAGCAATGTGTTGTTCAACCGCATAACAAAAACACATATAATAATTTGGAGACGCCATTCTTACATAAAACTTAACATCATCATTTATTTTGATTCGAAGCAAATCGCCATGGAATATCTGGTTGTTGGAGGAAATGGTAAGGGCACATATTGGTTAAACAATATATATGGAACTAAAATATTTAGTGAAGGGATAACATTTTTTTTGCTTTCTTTCTTTAAGACTGTAAATTTGAGCAAATTGTGACAACCATTGAAATGTCTCCCGCAGTTGGAATATTTCACAACAAATTTTTTGACGTAGCGTTGAAACTAGAAACATCCCATGAATTGATCTCTAGACTTCAGCGGGATATCCTAATGTTTGGAACAAAAACATATACAATCGGTCTGTTCGAAATACTACAAGAATGGCGATCTCGAGAAAGTAAAAATGCAACTTTAGGTAAGTTACTACATATTTTGAATCAGGCGGGACTAGTCGATAGCGAGCAACTGCTACGGAATGCATTTGCACGTCCAAGTGGTGCCATGAACCTCGACCGCCGTGACCAAGGCATCCAAGGAGACGTGGATATAAAGGCATTAGTAGAAAAACAAGGAAAACATATAACCTTAGTAATGCCAGAACTAATGTTAAGAACAACATGGAATTCAATGATAACTGCGGAAATGAGATCCAGAAAAATTTTAGAGCAAGTGGATTGTGACTTTTTGGTACGAGCTAAATGTATATACTTGACTACTAAATTAGACTCAGAGAATATAAATTTGTTTATATTGTTTCAGGAAAGTCTGCAAAATCCAACCGAGAAAGTTAAAACTTTGTTTACAATGATTGAAAAGCGGCTTACGCCAAAAAGGCCAGGACTTTACGAAGAAATTATTACTGTTTTCACAAAATTGAGTCAAAGTGGTGTCGTATATTTACTCGAAGATATGTAATGTGGAAAAATCTTACCTTCTTAAATAGTTTTTTTAGAATATTTCACAATTAAAAACCATTGAGTACATGCCACGAAATGTTACAAACAGAAACTACCATTAGGCTGACAAAACCACGAATTATTTCAACAATAAGCATTAATAAAACACCTAAAATTTTAAATATAATTACATAAACAGGACAAAATAGTTCTTGTCATGCAGCCAACCGTCAATTAAAGTGACTTATGACCCGTAAAAATATTTCGCATTTAATTTATTAGGTCAGAATATGCAATTTCTAAATTGAATCCTTAGCTCATGTATAAATTTTTAACTGAAGTTTAAATGAATTAGTTGAAAGCGCAACAACGAACTTTTTAAGAAAATTGAAACTAATGTAGACACACTATGTTTGAGCTTATGCAACAAGAATGTCATTTACAATCATTACGTTAAAATTGGAACCGTGGTATATATTAACATATTATGCTTAAAGGGATTAATCTGGACGGATAAAATTACAAGATTCAGATTGTACTAACGATTACAGTCAGTTATTGATAATTAAAAACTTAATAATTAGTTATATTGAAAAAAATAAAACATTGGAAAATTAAAAATATATGCTTACAAAGGACGGACGAATACGTGTCTTTAGGTTGATATAAAATATTACCATGACGAAACTAATGACTTTCAATCAAATGAAGCGTTATGTATTTAAAACAATTTTTGTGGGTTGACCTTCCAATAACATGAGGTAAATTAAATTTCTGTCCTGACGAAGAACTTAGAATAAATTCGAAAGCTAGACTTTTCAAAACTTAACAACTTTTGACCTTATTTTCCGCTTTTAATCCCGTGTTTTAATTATAATTAGTAAATTAAATTAAATTCAATAAGTCCTAAAAGGTTTTTTCAGCAACGTACTAATTACCCTCATTATTACAAACTTGCATTTGAAAAAACATTTTTTAAGTCTTGCTTGTGCAAAGTATACTTATAAGTAAAAAACAAAGCCAGTCATATCATCATCTGAAAAACGACGATGTTACAACTTATTTTCAGTTTATACAAACAAACAAGTGTTTTCATTCCATTTCTTATTGTTGAGAAATAAGAAAATAAACTACTCGTTTCGAAACAATGAGAACGTATTGCTTGTCTGCCTTATTTCACATTGCAGCATTATTTTATGAATGAAACTTCTCTGTTAGGATACACATAGTTGTACTATGTTATAGTGAACATACAGATGATATAGTCCTGAAAAACACATAAAAACTCACGCGTTTCTGCCTGGAAGTGAACTATTGTTTGAATAAGCTTGGATGACTGTCACTTTGGTCCTTATTTTATCAAATCGATCCAGATTAGAGTTGCCCGTAGGGACAATATTTTGTCGTGCTTTTTGCTCCGCCTGATAGCATTATCTTCACTATGTTGTACCGTAGTATCAATTAAACTTGACATGATAACATTAAAACTTGGTGATACCTCAATACACTTCTTTATTTTAGCAAAGTATAATTAGGGCATACAGTATTTGACTTTACCGGATCAGAAGGAAACAAACCTGCGTAAATTAAAACGAATTGTATTAGTTATATGGAGGATGAGCCCAGAAGAAACTCGTTGTGAGATGTATGGATTTGAGTAAGTAAGTATTGGAAAACGAAAATTAAAATAAAGAGAGAGACCTACGATAAACCGTAAACCAACTTTCACTATCCCAAAACTGTGTTGCATACTACAAAATCTTAATCCGCGAAAGTGATTAATAAATTAACTTAAGGTAACAAAGTATGGAGTCTTTAGAATCTGAATGCAGAAAAGTCTTATAAGAGCCTTGTTCAGTTTCTTTAAACGAACTGACGTGAGTGTGGAAAAGTTATTGTCAAAAACATGAAAACCGTGGAGCCACAACGTCGCTTCTTTGATTAAAAAACAAGATCAGACACAATAAATTCATGAAGCATTTTATGACTTTCGTTAATATGAAAAGAAGATTTATTTAATGCCGCATATACTTCAAGCGAAAGTCATACAAAGTCTGTATTGTGGTGGTTTAGAAAAATTATGTTATGTTGTTAAAAATTCACAAACTTTTGTACATTTCACAGATGTATAGTTTTGTCTTTTAGGAGTATACCTTGAATAATAAAATGTTCTTTTATTCATTCAGAAATAAGGTAATTCTGCGGCGGGAATTACTTACCAGTCGGTAGAAGTTATTACCCCCTGATACATGAATGAATGTTCGCTCAATGATGAAATAGATGCTGTAATAGGAAACGACAATTTATATCTATTTCAAATCCATGAAATTTCAAGAATGATAGTAATAAACAAATTTTTTCTACAAATAAACGTAAACAGAAAAAGTATAAAAACATCTTAATGTAGTCGTCATCGCGGTCGTTACAACGTGTAGTTATACAATGTCAACTTATACAAAATAGGGTGACACACGCGGTCTCTACTGATGCATATACTTTGCTATCTATGACCACTACTTATCTGAACCATGGAAAAACGAAAGCTTGAAAAGAAACATTTGGTACACAGTAAATTCAGTTGGACGGTCGATTTGGGACGTAGTAATCAATATCAGAAGTACATTTTGTTTTTATGCAAGCATAAACATTATGCAATAATATAGAGTTGTCTCGCAATATTACTACAAAGATGTGACTACGTTCTCCTTTTTCTTTGAATTGAATACAAGATGTGCAACACTATTAGGTATAAACGCACTGAGACTGAGGACTGTCGAATTAACGGCTGAAAGTAGAACGCGGAATACGAAGAAGATTCTCCACCGTTGGCCACGGATATATATATTCACAGTCAGGTTGCACGATTAGAGGTTAGGTGGTGTAGGATTGATGCTATGATGTATGTATGTGTGCTGTATTGCAATCACGCTACTGTGTACCATCGAAATGTTGTGTCATCGCGAACAACGCGGTAGATGTAGATTTAAATGATAAGCAAAATTTTCATTTTTCAGAAAATTGTTAAAATCTCGAGAACAAATAAACTTAGAAGGCTGAATCTTTCTGAACATTAGCCAAAGGTGTGAGAAATGTGTGCGCCAAATTTCAGCTTAATTGGTGAATAGCTGTAAAAGAAGATGAGAAAAATACATAGCCACATGAGGACGTGCATTAGAACTATATAAATATGATATGCGTGTGAAATAGAAAAAAAACTAAATTAAGTGAAATAATATAAGCGAAAGTAAAATGTCAAACAAAATATTATTACAAGTTGGGATAATTATTGCTTTTCAGGTTTTTCAGATGTTACTATCCCGTTAATTTTTGCTATATTTAAAATATTAGATATCATGGTTTTTTAACGGTATGGAGCCAATATTACCATTACTAAAATGTAATATAAATATTTAGCTTATTAAACGTATACGTAGCTAGTTAAATGAATGTCATAGTTGATTGACAATTTGTAGAATATTGTCAAAGATGTCGTTCTTTCGAACAGTTTACGTTCCAGAGGAACATACAAACACCAAACTTTTACGTTTGATAGGCCTGAAGTTTTTTTTAAAACAAAAAATTGCTAAATTGACTCTTAAAAGACTGTCATTAGGAATCAAAAAAAAATTCTTAGAGTTTTTTAATTGTTCAAAGATTATTTTTTGTGTTACTATCAGCTAAAATTTCCCAGCCTCTCAACATTTCTGCTAATAATGCGAACACAAATTATTTGTACCCATTGATGAGGTTAACCCGTGATGGTTGAACACATACAGATAAAGATACTAAAAGGATGTGCACGGCAACAGAAATTTGTCTTATTAAAAATGGTTTGTTCGTGCCTAACCCATTCAAAGTTAACTTTCAATTCCGAATAGCGTTTTCCAACAAATCATAGGGCAGAAATTACTTGTTTAGGTCACAACATTGAAAAAAACTTTCAAAGACTTATAGTTGCTTTATATTTTATTTAAAAGGTTACATTTGAATAACTGATAACGGTAAATTGTCATTAAATTAAGGTTGACTTGTACCAACATTATTGCAACCAGATTTTACGCATTTTGTCGTTCGTTTTATATCTTATTTGGGCGGTCGTTTTACATCGTCAGACTCCTTGTCTCCTTTTCCATTTTCCATGCCATCTCTCTGAGGGTGGCAAATAACGATAAAATGGAAAATAAACTTTTCTTCGCACTATTTTGCAAAAACTGTTGAGTATTATGTAGAAAAGATGTTTACTGACCTATGTACATGTTCAAAAGAGTACCAATTTCAATATTACAGCAAAACACAGACAAATTTGATATTTATATGCAACGCGTTTTTGCTGTATCTTGACGCCGATTGTCGACTTGGTACTACATTATGTAGTACATAAATGTTTATTTTCCATTATTTTCCATATATTGCATTATTTGCCGTTATTTTCCACAAATTCCGTTATTTCCCGTTCCACTGGCAAATAACAATATAAACCACGGGAATTGGCCATCCATGTTTATCTCTATAAGCTGACATTTATAAGCTGTGACATTGATTGGCGGTGGTTCAGCGGGCGCTGTTTCTTACCATATGTAAGAAACAGCACCATATTGTGAAGACCTGCAATCACCCTAAAACTCCTGACCACACGTTTCAGCCGATTTCATTAATATTTGGCACACGGTATTCTTATGGTACTGGCTTATACGGCCTGCAATCTAAGCAACTTTGCTCAATTTTTAAGGGGTCATTTTGGGAAGGGTTTCAAAATAATAATGTTGCCAATTTAAACAAATATTTAATAGCGATACTAGATCAAATGACAAACCAAATATCCGATAACTCTTTATACTTGATGTACAGGACAAACCGTACGTATCTAGTTAGCTTGAGGAAAATACGGCTGGGCTTCAGCTTAGGACTTTTCAAGTTAGTTTGAATTGGCTTGCAAAAGCATTGCCGATGCCAGCTAAGGCTGGTATTTCTCTCATAATAAATTACTTTATTCTAAGAACTGATCGTTTTGTACAGTGCATATATTTAGTTAAAACAAAGTCTACTGTGTTTGGTATTGTAGGTACGTAATATTGATAAATCAGCCTTATACTGTAGTGTTGATAAAAGTAAATTATTTACAGTATGGTAAGCATTTTATGTATGCCAGAATGTAATATATCTACGTATTGTACATGCACATATGTGTATAAAGTTTCACGAGGTCAACGTCTCTTTTTTGGCTTAATAATTTTGGCATGGCTTGAGTTTAAACGTAGATTGATATGGCTTCACGAAATTCGCCTTGTCGGGTTTGTACAATACATAGCTACAATTCTTCCGGTATATTGCATTGAAATAAAGCATATTTGTATTCCACAGATTTAATAAATTGAAATAATAACATCCGCAAACAACCTATTATGTAGGCATATCAAGTAAAACGAGTCATCGGATCAAGTGGAAGATGGGTTTTACAATTATCAAAGTAGCTCAAATTCAGTGTAATTAGTTTTGGCACCTCTTGTGAAGAAATAAAAATCAAAACTGAGCAACGCAAACCACCATTACATTAAATGTTGTACCTTCGTATTCCACTGAACGACAAAAGTTAATGAGAATCCGCATACCATGCTTAATTAATAAATTTATCCGATGACAATATATAGCAACAACAAGTGTTTTTGTTTGCAAAAAAAACAACTTTTGACTGTTTTCGAAGACTACATGTACTAATACAACTTCAGCCAAATTGTTTGGGTTCCTAAGTAGCAAATACTCTTATTATCAACGGTACTCTCGTGATTACAGTAGGCTACTTTACAAAAAAATGAGTTCATGTTGGCATCTGTGCCGTGTTATACAGCCACTGATAAAACGGTCCACTTTACGGTTCTTGCTCCCTGCTCATGCGTCGCCAGTTTTGCTAGTGAAAATTCGAGTGGTGCTGAGTATACACACGACGCAAACTGCCGAAACGTAAAATTTGTTTTTTTACATAAATACAATAACAATCCTGTTGAGTTTAGTCCGAGTAAAAAAATACTGACTGTTACTTCATTCCCAAACAAAATGAACATTTTAGTGTTGTCTGAAGGATATGCCATATTCCTTATTATATTAATGCTATTTACTGTGAGTGACGAGGCCGATATAAGATGATTATTTACTTTTACTGCTATTCATGCTGAAATAATGCAAATGCCGAGTAAATAGTGAATTGATAAATACAAGAGCTTGTGTGCTTAATAAGTAAAGGTAAGTAAGTTTCCATAGCAAAGTTTGTTGTTTTATGGGATGCATTAAAATGGGATTTTAGGTGTACTAAATTGACATGTCTGGTAATCAGTAAGTATGTAAGTTTTGTCAACTTCAACAAACGAGTCAACGCCAAAGCTTGAATCACTGAACCACTTACTCTGCAGTAATTTATAATAGTTCATTACTATAGCTATAATTACTATTAATTGTTACCAGGTAAGCAAAAAGCATTATTAATGTTTTTTTATTGTTTGGCATATAAGATTCAACAACAAAACATAATCGAAAGTATTACCACTTGTATCACGCCAGTAATATTTGTAAGTATTTACAACAACGTGTACGTTAATATACAGTAGAAATAATCCCAGCAAGCAATTTAAAATTCTCAGTTGGTAATGGTTAATGATAGGGCATTCAGGTTTACGGCAAAACGGATTCAGCATCCCCGCAGTGTATGTAAGACTTTGCTTATTTACATGCTTAGTAGTGTAATACTAACACACTAAACTTATGATGAGTTGCTGAAGATTGAAAAGTACTTGGGGTGGCAGCCTGTGATACCCTTGTGTTAACCGAAAGCAGCGGCAAGTAAATATTACTAAAATCTAATCCTTGTTAAAAAATAAACTACTACATTAATTTTAAAATGACACGTAACACCATAAGGTAGAATTGTTAAATTAGTAGTAAAAAAATCCGACTACGTAATTCCTTTCCAGACCGGAGTTATGCTTATTTTAAAATCTTGGGTTTACGGTAAAAAACAGATAATTTTCACTTTTTTAATTACGTAGAACTTCTGCTTTACTTACCTAAAAAGCTAAAGTAGGGCTTATCTTGTAGATAAATGTTTAAAGTTTAAAGTCTTACGACTCGTTTTTGCAAAAATTAATTAGAAACATCACATTTGGCATTTGGCATCAAGCCATCAGCAACAATCGTCACTATAAGCAACGCA